>OY728150.1:2084381855-2084482683 GCA_963277665.1 Viscum album
ATGTCAAAGGCGGAGGTGGCAGGGCGTCGTCGCGCCGTGCCGAGGGTAGTGGGACCACGACGCCATTGCACCGTGGTCGAAGTGCGGAGGCGACCGACCAAGCCGGAATCCGTAGAGCCGTGCTGCGGGACGACCGACCGGCCGACCGGGAGGCCCGCTGGAAGACCGTGGTGCCCAAAGGCACCACACAGATGAGGACTGCAGCCCGCCACTATGGGCCCCTCAGCCGAAGAAGTACAAGCCGACCTCATGTCGGCCGGTCTGGAAGAACTGGATGGCTACGAATGACTGGGTTGGGGGATCGCAGCTTCCATAGGCGTCGCATGATGGAGGAACCATGGCCCGCTTCCGCGCGCCACTCTGCCGGGCGAACCGGTTAGCTTCTAGCGGACCGGGCTAGAATTCTGCGGCACTGCTTGACACTGCGTGGGGAGAACGTGGCCAACTGTACGGGCCACTCGCGCTGATCAAAATCAACCAGCTACGACCGGGCGGGCAGAGGAGGGGCGGCGCGACTTTGCACCTCCTGGTGAACCGAACCGGCCCACAATGCGGGCTCTGTCTGTGGGTGGGCCGGGCCCCACCGGTCTTGGACGACCACCCCACTTGGTCGGGCCCAACGGGCCAGGTCCATGGGTGTGCATCGCTCCACCCGGCCAGGCCGACCCCCCAGCTAGGTCTGATCCGCCGAGCCGGGTCGGGCCGACCCGCCAGCCTACAAGGCTTGATGGGCCGGGCCCAAATCCAATTTATTTCGAATGTCTCCATGACTGAGCATTCGATCGACGCGCCATCTATGGCTATGGGATAATCACAATGAGTCGGTCCTTTTGTGATACTCTAAGTTAGTTTTGGACAATATTGGAAAACAACTGGGTTTGGAATGACCGTAAATCCAATCGGGCCCCAGGAACAGAAATAGTAACAACTGTCCGACAGGGCGTCTGATTGACGTGCCCACTATCGTGTTGGGTTAATTATGATATGACGGAACAGTTGGATACATAAATTAGGAATTCGTGATAGTTTATGTATCAAGACATGACTCGAGGAGCGGAACCTCCCGGAATCGAGCGTGCTGTGTGTGGTAACCCTAGAGCGGGCTGTGACGACTACTATACCAGAATCCTACGTGGGTCCAATAGTGATGACTACTATACCAGAATCCTTCGTGGGTTAGACAGTGACGACTACTATCCTGGGATCCTCCATGGGTCCAACAGTTCGGACTTTTTTTCCAGTATCCTTAGTGTGTCCGACAGAATAACAGGTCTTGTATCCTGTGTGGGCCTGATAGCTTAGCTGGTCCTATATCCTGTGTGGGTCTGACAGCTTTGATGAATCAGTGACTACATCTGATCATCTATATCACTCTATAATATCTGGTCATGTATCCAATGTGGGTCTGAAAGCTTATCTGATCCTGTATGTTTTGTGGGTCTGACAGCTTATATGAATTATTGACTACATCTGATCATATCTATCACTCTACAAAAGATGTATACCTGTGTGAGATGAGTCTTGTCTTTCAATCATTGTCATCAATGTGATTGAATTTACTTCCTGTGTGGACTGGGTTGTGATTAGGCTCGAGAGTTGGAGTCAGGCTGTGACTGGAAATTAAGTATTTGTATGGGCATATTCCTAAGTAGGGTTGGTTGATACTTAGTGATTGTATCTTTCCACTATAGTTTATCCTTAGTGGATTCTGGGAGACCTTTGGGGGTCTCAGGGTCCCCTACTGATTATCATTATACTCAGACCTGCACATGTTATGCCCGCACATCATCGTGTTGGTTGCAGACGACGGACAATACTGATCGATGTGGAGGCTTGTAGAGCAGGACGGTACCTGGAGGTAGACCACTTTGAGAGACATACTCGGAGCGGATGTATGGACCTGGGGTTTTGTAGAGGCCATCTATACCAACCTTTCATGTGGGATTCCTGAAGGAAGAAAAAGTAGTTGTTTTTTACCTTTCTGTAGTTGAACTAGATTTACAGTTGTTGTACTTTACTGTTGGGGTTGTATTTTCGGCCCCTTTCCTTTCAGTACTTACTTTTTTGTACAATTTGACATAGTGTTTACATTCAGTTGTGTAATCTACTACTTGTGTTCAGGCTATGTTTGTCTGTTATATTTTATAATTCAATGCCTACCTTTTTTAAAGGGATTACTCCTTTGGTGCTAGTCGACATCCCCCGGCATATAGAAGGTGGGCTTGTGGTAGTCACGACACGGTCCTCGAGGGTAGGTTGTGACAAATTGCTATCATAGGAGTTTATTTTACCACATAACATAGACTCTAATTCTTTTAATGATAATAGTGTTAAGAGTTTTGGGTGTGGTTATCAGTTTAGGAAAACCGGTGTTGGTGCGAAGGCCGACATATCCATACACTAGGACTCTGACTTCTGATCTCCGACTCAGTGCACGAAAAAAATGATTGCATGTTTGTTTCCTTTGAAAAGTTTTCTTCATGATTACTTTGTGTCAGCTCACCAGGTATACTGTTTTAACCGTGGCACACCTGTTTCCTTTTAGGATAGCCCCACGAAGTCAGCCAGCTAGGGTTCCGAGTTTCATACAAGAAGGTAGCCCACTGAGTGATGAGGCCTCGCTCTAGGACACATCACAACAGAGGCACCAGCGATACCACTACCTGCTGGGCCAACGATACCACCAACACGAGCAGTAGCTAGTCCATGCCGCCTAAGAGTGGTGCACGAGTTTCAATGACAGAGGCCGCCCAGGTTCTGGGGAGAGACAGACCCACAGCCAGCTGAGGACTGGCTAGAGGTTGTCGTGAGAGTTTTCATATTTATAGGGACACCAGTCGACCACATGGTGATCTTTTCCACGAGTCTCCTGCATGCAGCATCAGGAAGATGGTGGAGCCTGATTCCCAAGGTGCATGACGAGGCATCATTACTCTAGATAGAATTTGAGATTATATTCCGCTCATATTTTGTTCCAGTCACCCTTTGTGCGGTGCGAATTCAGGAGTTACTTCATCTGCAATAGGGAAGCATGACAGTATCTCCCTACTCAGCGAGGATCACCGACCTCTCGTGATACTACAATGATATGGTATTAGACTTCTTTTTCAGGGCCCAAACCTTCGAGATGGGACCCAGGCATGAGATTAGGGCTTCAAAGATTCCCCTCAGCATTCTGACGTAGGCGGGGGTGCTGGAGCGAGCTCTTCTAGTAAAGAGTTTTCTTTCTTAGTAGTCACCAGCAACGAGACCCAACACAGGGTGACACATAGCAGAGTCTTCTGCAATAAGTAGTAGAGAGATGACACATAGGTACAAGCGGACCCGGCCTTTATGTGGGAGACCCCAGGATACAGGTTCGATTGTGCGGGGCATATGAGATAGATCCAGCTATACGAGGAGCATGTAGTGCTATGCATACAGCGGGTAGGGCCACATTGATCAAGACTGCCTGACCTGCCGTGGAGATGATCAGCAGACCATAGAGGTACCTCCCAGGCGGATGTAGAGGTTCGGACATGGTGGTACGAAGGGAGTAGGCCGATGTGGCAGAGCAGCTGGCTGAGCAGCGGGTGGTGGACGACGTTTTGAGGCTCTACCACCACCACCACCACTAGGAGGTCCACCCCAACCATAGGGAGATGGTGGAATGAGGCAGGCTCAACTCCAGGCAGTTGAGGCCTATGACCACGGAACAACTGAGATGATTCAAGGTACTATCTGTCTCTACTCAATAATTGCAACAATACTTATAGACACATGTGCGAGTCATTATTTTATTTCCACTGCCCTCGTTCAGAGCTCGGAGATTCTGATAGAGTCATTGGCTCGATCCTTATGGCTAGAGACACCTATAGAAGCAGACTCGATAATTACACACTGGTGCTAGCAGTGTGAGCTAACTCTAGGTGGTGAGAGCTTTGTCATGGATCTTTTTGTTGCGTTTTCAAGGCCTTACGGCGTCATCATGGGTATGGACTGGTTATCCATAGTTCATGCTTAGATTGACTATATTAGGCACAATATGTGGTGTATCTGCAAGGATGAGACTAGGTTCACATTCATTGGGAAAATGGGATCCTTTTCAGTGTAGGATAGACTTACACAGAGGTGGGGGTATCCGATCACACATCAGTTGGCTAGTCTCATCCTTAGAACGGTTGATGTGCGGAGTCCGAATTTTCCTATTGTGGTGGATCAGTATGTGGATGTTTTTCCTGACGAACTTCCAGGACTACCTCCTCATAGAGAGGTAGAATTATACATTGACATGTACCCCGAGACAGCACAGGTATCTACTCTAGCATATCGGATGGCTCCTGACGAGCTTCGTGGGACGCAGGTATAGCTGGAGAACTTACAGGGGAATGGATCTATCTGACCCAGTGTTTCACCATAGGCATCTCTGATTTTGTTTTCCAAGAAGGCGGATGGGAGCCTGCGACTATGTGTCAACTACCGTCTCCTGAATCAGGTGACTGTGAAGAATGACTACCCACTCTTGAGGATTAACGACCTCTTTGATCAGCTCAAGGGAGAACAATGGTTCTCAAAGATAGACCATAGGTCAGCCTATCACAACCTCAGAGTTCGAGATGAGGATGTGCATAAGATGATATTTAGGTGTCTGTATGTCCCCTAAGAATTCATGGTTATTCCCTTCGGCATTACCAATGCACCAGAAGTGTTCATGAGTCTCATTAATAGGATATTCCAGCCTTACCTCGATCATTTTTTCATAGTCTTCATCGATGACATGCTAATTTACTCGAATACTAAGTAGGAGAACACCAACTATTTATGGGTAAAACTGGACACACTATGAGAGCACCAGCTTTATGGTAAGCTCTCGAAGTGCCAGTTCTTGATTCGAGAGGTTCAATTTCTCAGAAACATCATCTCGGAGGCTGTAGTTGCATTGGATCCAGTGATGATCGAGGATGTACATTCTTAGGAGCCACCCAAGAGTGTGATAGAGGTTCGAAGATTTTTGTGACTGGCTAGGTACTATCAGAGATTTCTTCCAGACTTCACCAGAGTTTTAGCACCACTTTCCGCATTGAAGAAGAAGGGTAAACACTTAATTTTGTTAGAGAGATGCCAGCAGAGCTTTCAGGAGTTGAAAAAGAGATTGACCAGTGCACCCATCTTGAGGCTACCATAGGAGGGTGTAGAGTACATAGTTTACTGCGACGCATCAGGGACCAGAAATGGGTTTGTCATGATTTAGGAGCGAGCAGTGATCGCGTATGGTTCATGGAAATTGATACAGCACAAGCAGAACTATGCTACCCATGACCTGGAGTTAGCCGTAGTGGTCTTTTCCTTGAAGATTTGGTGACACAATCTGATGGGCGAGCGTTTTACAGTCTACTGTTACCACCAGAGTCTCAGGTACATCTTCTCATAGAACGACCTGTACCTGAGATAGCGATGATGGATCGAGTTCCTCCATGGCTATGACTTCGGGATAGTCTGTACTCCTGGGAAGGGAAACATTGTAACAGATGCTCTCCGCAGGAGATCGAGAATTTAGCTACTAGGATAGGTGATAGAGCAGCTGGCTGCATTGCATATATCCATTGTTGATAGAGATGGAGTGGCATTTCTACTGTCTCTCACAGTCACTCTTCCACTTCTACAGTGAGTCAGAGAGGCATAGCGTGGGGACATTGACTGTGAGATGTGACATGCTCAGATATCCTTAGGTCAGGCGCTTGATGGATTTTTTGACGGTGGGGAGCACATCATTCTCTTTAGAAGACGTATCATGGGACCAGTTTCAGTATATGAGGAGGTTTTGAGGGAGTTCCATACTTCCCCTCTATCGATACATCTAAGAATAGCGAAGATGTATCAGGACCTCAGATGACATCACTGGTGGCCGGGTATGAAGAAGGTGGTAGAAGAGTTTTTCTCACGATGCCTCACTTGTCATGAAGAGAGGGCAGAGCACCGGGTTTCAGCAGGCTTGGTTCAGCCCTTAGAGGTGCCAGAGTGGTAGTGGGATGGGATATCCATGGATTTCGTGATGGGACTTCCACGTACATCCAGAGGACACGACTCTATCTGGGTGACTGTCGACAGACTCACCATGTCAGACCACTTTCTACCGATCAGAGAGCAGGGAAAATAGATAGCATAGGACGCCTCTAAGTATAAGAGATCGTATGGATTCATGGTGTTCCATCATCGATCTTCTCTGATCGAGATGCTCGTTTCACTTCCCAGTTATAGTAGGGGTTGCAGCTGGAATTTGGGACGCATCTTTACTGGAGCACTGCCTTCCATCCTCAGAGAGACGGTCAGACTAGGAAGACCATTCAGATTCACGATGACATACTCTGTGCACGTGTCCTTGACTTTGGTCGCAGATGGGAGGATCACTAATCCTTGGTGGATTTTGTGTACAACAATTGCTACCACTCCACCATCGGTACGACACCTTATAAGGCACTGTACGACCGACCTTTTAGATCACCATTTTGCTGGACTGACCCAGGGGAGTCAGCACTTATGGGACCAAAGATGGTTCAGCCTATGACGGAGAAGGTGTAGATCATCCAAGATTGGATGAAGACTTCACAAAGCAGAAAGAAGTCCTATGCTAATAGGAGACGGAAACCACTAGAGTTCGAGGATGGCGACCACGTCTTTCTACAGGTCTCACCATGACGAGTTCTACGGAGATTTGGAAAAGGCGTCAAGTTGTCTCTGCGATTCATTTGACCATTTCAGGTCCTAAAATGGGTAGGCGAGGTGGATTACTGCTTGGCCCTTTCACCTCAGTTGCACTGGGTGCACGCTGTCTTCCACGTATCTCAGCTGAGGAGATACATGCACGACCCATCCCACATCATTGACCATGGGGAGTAGAACGTTGATAAAAATGAGACACTGATGGAGGTTGCAGTGGATATTGAGGATCAACAGGATCGGGTCCTGTGTGGACAGTCGATTCCTCTGGTGCGCGTTCGATGGTAACATGGGATCCTCTAGGAGATCACATGGGATTGGGAGGTTTAGATGCATGCTCTATACCCCATTTGTTCCATTAGAGTGTGTTGTAGATTATGAGGAGGTAAAGCCCTGAGGTGGGTAAAATTTAAATACCCGGATATTCCTTGTAAATTTTTTTCGTAAATACATGGGAATTTTACGAGTCCACAGTTTTAGACGCTGCTTGATTCTAAGGCCCGATGTGCCCGAAATCAATTTCTAAAGTTTTTCTCAGGTAAGTTCAATAAACATACGTGCGAGTTTCTCTATCTTTTGAACCGGTACTCATAATTGAAATTTGAGGACAACGATGAACTCACATCACCGATATTCGATTAAGGATACCTTTACCGCAGTTGTGTTTTATTGGGAGTGGAAGTTAATTATTGGGTTTCTTAATAAATAAAATAAAATTATGTGTGACATTATATTATTTTATGTGGTGGTTATTTTCTCCAATGGGGAGTTAGAGGTGGGGCCCACCCCCACATAACCTCCCATGGGAGGATATTATGTTGTGGGTCCCACACGGGCAACTAACCCCTAAACTCCCCATGAATCCCTTAATCTCCCCTTGAATTTAATGAGACAACCCCCTTTATTTTTAATTTGGGTGAACAATCCATATCTCTTCCCCTTAATTGTGCCAACACAACTAATTAATGTCTTCATTAATGAATTTGAGTTTTTTAATTATTTTTAAAGGCTTGGAAACATTTAAATATCACGGAGCCTAATATTTTATTTTGGGGTTGGAAATTATTCTATTAGGAGGATTTGGGAGAATTAGAATGAATGTGTTCTTCTCGCGAAGAACATCTCCAACGAAGAATGACTTCCTCTCGGATGAAGAACGAGGAAGACGCTCGAGCCCAAAATCGGCGGTGTGTGATGGGAACAACGTTTGACGACATCTTCAAATTCTCTTTCCACGACACCATCAAACAAACATTGTGATTGAGGTAGGGGGATTTTATTACTTAAAATTATTTCCATGCACTATGATTCTTACTTTGATAGATGGTGGCCTTTTGTTATCATATAATGCGGAGGGCGTGGGCCGAACAAACATAGCTTGATGTCCCTACGTTGGTTTATATTATTTGATGTCGGAGGCGGAGGTGGCACGGCGCTGTCGCATCTGACGGAGGGTAGAGGGACCGTGAATCCATCAGGCCACGGTGGAAGTGTGGAAGCGGCCGACCAAGCTAGCCGCTGTGGAGCCGGGCAGTTGGATGACTGGCTGGCCCGATGGAAGACAGCGCCGCCCGATGGAGCCAAGAAAAGGAGGACCGCGGCCCGCAACCACGAGCCCCTCTGTTGGAGTAGAACAAGACGGCCTCATTCCGGTTGGGCTAGATGAACTAGTCGGCTACGGACAGGTGGGATGGAGGATCATGGCACCCACATGCGTCGTGTGGTGGAGGAAACGCGGCACGCGTTCACGGGCCGCTCTAATGGGTGAACCGACTGGCCGCCACACGGCCAGGGTGGAAGGCCGCGTCACAGTTTGGCGCCGCGTGGGGAGAACCGCAGACCGCTGTGCGTGCCACTCATGCCAGACTGAACTGGACGACTCCGTTCGGTTGGGCAGAGGAGGGGCGACACTGCTTGGCACTGCCGGGCGAACTGAACCAGCCCGTAGTGCGGGCCGGGTCCGAGGGCAGGCAGTGTCCCACCGGGCCGGGCTGACCCCCCAACATGGTCGGACCCACCGGGCCGGGGTCCATAGGTGGGATACGCCCCACCAGGCCCGGCTGACCGCCCAGCTGGGTCGGATCTTCCGAGCTGGGTCGGGACGACCCGCCAGCCCACTGGGCTTGACGGGTGGGGCCCGACTCTGCATAATTCTGAATATCTCCTAGACCCACGCGTCTTTTTGACGTTCCATCTGCGGCACTGGGACGATCACAAACGGGAAGTCCTTTTGCAATATTATACGTGACTTTTGGACAAATTTGGAAAACGGTCGGGTTTGGAATGAGCGTAAATCCAACCAGGCCCCTGGAATGGAAATGCTAATAATTCTCAGACCGGGCGTCCGATTTATGTGTCGTTTATCATGTTGGGTTCCTTATGATGAGACGAAACTACTGGATACACCAACTCAGGACTTCGTGATAGTTGATGTATCGAAACTTGACTTAAAGAGCGGACCCTCCCGAACTCGAGCGTGCTTTTAACGCGAACCTTAGAGCTGGCTACGATGACTACTGTGCCAGAATCCTATGTGGGTTCGATAGTGATGAATACTGTATCGGAATTCTCCATGGGTCCCACAACGCGACTACTATACTAGGATACTCCATGGTTTCGACAGTTCTGAATTCTATTCCTGTATCCTTTGTGGGTCCGACAGAATAGCTGATCATGTATCCTGTGTGGGTCCGACATCTTAGTTGGTCCTATATCCTATGTGGGTCCGACAGCTTGGATGAATCAGTGACTACATATGATCATCTATATCACTCTAGAATAGCTTGTCCTATATCCTATGTTGGTCTGCCAGCTTAGCTGGCCCTGTATCCTATGTGGTTCCAACAGCTAAGATTAATCAGTGACTACATTTGATCATCTCTATCACTCTACAAAAGATATAAACCTGTATGAGATGAGTCTTTCCTTTCAATCATTATCATCGATGTGATTGACTTTACTTCATGTTTGGCCTGGGTTGTGATTGGGCTCGAGAGTTGTAGCCGGGATATAACATGCAACTTAGGTATATGTATGGGAATATACCTAAGTAGGGTTTGTTGATACTTTGTGATTGTATATTTCTACTATAGTTTATCCTTTCTGGATTTTGGGATAACCTAGGGGGTCTCGGAGTCCCCTGCTAAGTATCGTTATACTCATCCAACCACGGGTTATGGTCGCACATCATCGTGTTGGTTGCAGATGACGGACAACACTGATCGAGGTAGGTGCTTGTAGAGCTGGACGGTACCCAGAGGTGGACCACTTGGCGAGACGTACTTGGAGAAGACGGACAGACCTGGGGTGCTGAGGAGGCCATTTTTACCAACCTTTCAGGTGGGATTCCCAAAGGATGACACAGTAGTTTTGGTTTACCTTTCTATAATTGTACTATCTTTACAGTTGTTGTACGTTACTATTGGGCTTGTATTTCCAGCCCCTTTCCTTTCAACACTTTTTTTTTTCAATTTTACATAGTGTTTACTTTCATTTGCATACTCTACTTCTTGTGTTCAGGTTGTGTGTGTGTTAATGTTTAAAAGGCCATGCCTTCCCTTTTTATAGGGATTACGCCATTGGTGCTAGTCTCCGGCCCCCAGCCTATAGAAGGCGGGCTTGGGGTAGTAATGGAATGGGCCCTGAGGACGGGTTGGGACACTTTATGAAAATTCAGGATATTATTTTGTATGGATGTCACATCCATTTATAACTTGTGTAAAATGATCCACCATTTTCAAAAACTTCTCATTTCTATTTCCCACCACTCCTGGTTTCTTATTAAAAAAATATATTATCCACATGTGGCCTTCCTACATCACCTTCCATGATTCGTCTATGGAAAACCATTTTTAATAGACATATCATAGATGAAAAAACATGGTAATATCTAAATAATATATCAATGAAACATAACCATAAGGTAAAAATAATTTATGGTATTCTTTTAAAATTATCTTAAAACATAAATTTATCTAAACCATTCTCTAATACCAACTATAAGAACATGTCCTCATACATTATATAGTCTAGTAAATTCTTTTCGAATTTACATTATTACATTCCCAAAGTTATTTTCAGTTTAGAGTTTTATTGAATTAGGAAATAATTCATACATGTCAGCCCGCAATCATATAAAGTGGATACTACCAAAACATTATAAATTTTTTCTATAACTAAAATGTTTTTAATAAGTCAATAATTATTTTCATTAAATAAAATCACAAAATTCATCACGAATATTACTTTTCTCTTAGCCATCCTTAAAAATAATGAAAATCGTTTAAAAACATTTAATGAACACAAAAATATTAGTATGTAACATAAAAATAATTTAATGGACCATTAATACAAGAATTCATGTAGACATATGAAATCATTTTCACAAATACATATTTCTCTTCCATAATGTCTAATAGAGTTACTTTGTGAAAATAAGGGATTTCCATAAAATATAGAAATAATAAATAAAATCATAAAGGTGACTTGACAAATTACATACCTAATATTGTATCCCAAAAAATAAAATATTATTTTTAACCATCATGAATACCATAAAATATAACCCACATGGATAACTTATGATTGACCCTAATGTTTTTTATGGTGTAACCACCATAACTACACTTAGAATAACAAATACAGTTAACATCAATAATAAACCAACCCAATGCATTATAGGGAGATATAAGAACCACCCTTGAACAAAAAAATATAAATAACCATATAAAAATCATAAATAATGTATAAATAAAATCGTTTTCAATTTTGTAAAAATAGAAATTTAGAATATTATTTGTAAGGAAAAGTCTCTTATATCAGGTTCTACTTACACAAAACATGGTCAAAAATTCATTATAATTTTATATATAATGTCATTAATATAGTTTAGAACTATAATAATTTATTTTATACCCTATGTTATCTTTTTATAAATTATTTCCACCCATTTATTGATTATATTTGGTTATTTTCATTGTTTCAAGTCTTTTTATTTCTTGGTTTCCACGGTTAATTCATTATGAATTTTCTTACCAAAAGGAAAAAAACTCCAAAATTTCAATGAAATGGTATTAATATGATTCCATGGTTTTAAATAATACCATATATCATTTTTTCCTAATATGATTATTATTCATGGGATAAAACATTAATGAGAACAATTTAATTTATTTTGTTTCCTTTTATGACCATCACACACGTATATCATTTTATTTAATATAATTTTTATATATTGGTTAAAAATTCATCAAAAAAATATAATATGTATAATTAAATATTATTTAACAATAATGATGGGTTTATGTCCATCCATTAATGTATTAATGGATAATAAAAGTGTATTATCCATGATGGTGGTAAATCAACACATCACAGGAGATGTTCTCATTTTTAGAATAAAATAAGAGTGAATAAAGAGTATGATGATTAATTATTCCATAAAAATGAAAAAATTATAGTATTTTTAATCTAAATTAGTTTTCATTCCACTTGTATAGGGTTATGTAGAGATAAATTATGAACAGAAATGAAATTAAAATGGAAATCAATGAAAATGAAATAGGATTTTACCTCTGGAATTATTCTTATTGAGAACCACTTAAAGGAACATGGTATGGGAATTTCAATTAGACCAGAAGGTCATGGACATGGGTAAGATTATATTATAGATAATTTGGAATAAGTTAATCAAGATAAAAATCTTTGATATGTGAGGTGAAGAGGTGGTGAGGTGTGGAACTTAGAGTGGAGGAGAGGTGTGTTTTGTCAATTTTATATTCACTAGTTTTTTGTTATGGATATAGAAAATGTATCATTTTTTAGTATAAAAACTATAATAAAATAATTATGTTTAGTAAAAGATCATGGTTATTAAATCATTAATTAATCAAGGAATAGTGTAAATAAATTATAATGCTTATATACTATAAATTAATATATTTCACTATTCACCAAAAATGAAACTATTTAATAAAACCCAATGATTCACCCTAACCACATTTCAAAATATATAAATCAAAACATAACCTCATTTAATGAAAATAATTTTCAATATATGAGAGATTTAATTTTTAATTAAAATCATCATTTCTTTGAAAAATTGATTTTAAAATTCTAACTAATTTTATGACACTTTGAAAAATTAATTAAGGATTTATAGAAATAACTTATAATCCTAATAAAACAAAATACTAATTAATGAATCATATTTATGAAAAAATATTCATTTCAAGATATTTTATTAATTATTAAATTCTAATTAAATATTTATGACTTAGAAAAATACCAACAATTAATTTATCCTTCCAAAAAAAATTATTTACTTGTTACATTACATAAATATATCATTATTAAACTTATATGATACATGAATTTTATTTATACTCTCATATTGATGGAACTATCCTATTAGTATTTTTTTTAATTTCTATAAATACAAAATATTCTATTATACATTTATAATTAATTTAACTATTTTAATATAGATAAAATCAAATTATTTTATAAGAACCTGGGTAGTTAAAATTATTGTATTATGGTAAATAAAATCTATTGGAATTTTATTGTATAAAAATTTTGTGAATTATATTCTAGAATCATATATTACTATATGCATAAATAATATTGATATTGTTTACTTATTAAAAAGATTAGTATATCTTGGATAATATATGATTTGAAAAATTACATTTTTTTAATGAGACATTGGTTGTGAATGATGTCATTTGGAGATAAATATTAATAATATATTGGAATATCATGTGATAAAATAATTCAAATATTTCGGTTTCAATTTTTCTATTGAATATCTTACTGAATATTTAAGATGTTTATTTATTAATCTACGATAAATATTGGGTATAACTATTGAATATTTAATATTAAGGTAATATTTATTATTTTAAAGGTTTATTCATATTGATAAATATCTTACATTGAGATAACCATTTTCATTTAAGTTAATATATAATGGTAATAGGAATAACATATTTTCTTATCCATAGAAGCTGATAATATTACTTTGGGCATGAATAATTCATCTTTAATATTCAATGTATAGAGTAAAAGACTCGAATATCGATGAAATTGATTAAAAAATGAAAATATTTTGGAAAAGTAAGTATATGTCCTTATATCAATATTATTGATGTTAAATAAGATCCTCAACTCAAGGAATATGGTTGTGGAAAGATTTTGTTTCTATTTTAATTTTACATTAAGAAATAAATATCCTTTTAACTCATCATATATTTATCGTTTTCTAAAGGTTAACATATCCTTGACATGTTCTCCGTCAATATTTACATGTCCTTTAGAGTTGTGTTTTTCATCCATATCCATGTTTTAACCACTGATCATTGTTTCCCTAAATAGAAACCTAATTTTCTATTATTCCCAAGGACCTTCATAATTCTCTTTTTTCCATTATCATTTGGATGTTTTATTAACCCTATTTACATTGTGGGATTAAAAAATTGAATTTAAAATATTCAAAACCCTTGTTATAATTCCCAATTTCAAATTATGATGTCAAATTTTTTTAAATGGGGATAATGTAATTTCCTAATATTTTAAAATTAAATATTTTGTTCAATATCATATAATATGAAAAATATTGATATTAAGAAAATAGTAAAATTTTAATATTAAAATTTTACTACTATAAACTATATATTATATTGGAGAGTATTGCTGTTAATAAATAATTCTTGAAATAATTATACATGTCCTAATAAATGTAAATATTTTTGTAAAATATTAAAAAAAAAATACCTAACGTTATATAATGTAATTTTATTTTTTCTAAAATACATTTTATTTTAAAAAAATCCATCTTTTTATTTGTGAAAATAATAATTAATTGCCAAAATAATAGAAATTTTATGTGAAAAAATGAATTTAATTTTTTAATTAATCATGTCAAAATTATATTATGATTCTATTTTTAGAATTTTCTGAAAATATTTTTTTTAAGAAGAGTTTACAATATATATGTTAGAGGGTTTTTTTATGAAAAATGGAATTCTCTCTTGATGGAAAATAAAATTCTATGAAAAACCCATCATGAATTATAGAGAATATATTCAATTATTACTCTCAACACGATTCTTTCTTTAATCATGGATTCATTTTTTCCAGAATAGGAATGCTCTATTAATATCATGTGTGTAAATCTTTAGATTTCAGGAGACAATTAATTAAGATCCTAAAACATGTATGTGATTAAAGGTCATCGATATAAAAATTAATTTTCTTTATGGAAGTTCATCATGATGTTAGTTTAGTAAAAGATTAACTTTTTAGACCACCATGCATTCATAAAATGGATGGTGGTGGTTTCAAATTCATTACTGATCTGAAATCCACTCTAAAAAAATTTGATCTCTGAAAATTTTCAATTCGTTGATGAATGATGTACTCTATGTAAGAAAAAAACATGTTCCAATAAATTTCTAAAATCTTGTATGTCTCATTTTTTATAGGCATTGAAGGGAAGTTTATTCCAATTGGAATATAGTTCTTCCATATCTTTATGAAAAATTAAATATGACCTCAAATTAGTGTGAAAAATTGGTACTATTTGCCTAATTAATAGAACACTAAGGATCACTGATTGGAATAATAATTGTGATCCTTTCAGTAAATAGAAATCAATTTCTCAAATTAGGGACAGATTACTTATCCTAAAATAGGTGGATTGGAATCCTATGATCATGGATAATCATGAATCTTCCATTGTAATTGATCATATGATTGATCACCACACTCTTCATAGAGATATATGTTTATATTCTACAACCTTGGTTGAGGTTTATTGTTATTTAAATCTATAATTTACTATTAACATCATGGATAATCACCACAAGATTCAATTGTTGGAAGAGTATGAATAGGTTCCACTTTTTGTGATTTCTATATAATAATGGAGAACAATATTTGTAATTGTAATTTCATTTAGAATCCTATACATCCTCCTTATAATTATATTATTTGTAAAAAGGTTAACAAGAGGAAGAATAGAAAATATACTACACTGGAAAAAAATCCACTGTGTAAAGATGATCATGAGAAAATGGTGGATAAAATCCACAAACAATGATGTTAAAACAATCCTTGAAAAATCATAGACCTCCCCCATTTCTAGAGTGTAAAATGAATTTTTTATATGTTATTCATCCATAATTTTTACTATACATAGTCATTTTTTGGTAGTTTAGTTCATAATGGAGTGACATGCAATGGGGATGAAAACATTTTTCCTGAATTTTCTTATGATACGGTGATCCTTTTATATCATATAAAAGTTTTTCATTATCGTGTTACCTCTTTTAGGAATAGAGATAATGTATTATTTCAAAAAGTCCTTATTGATGGTTGGGTTTTTTACCGGGATGTTAATTCAACTGTTCAAAATAAATAATCATTGTGATTTGTTTAAGGTTATTAAAAAGAAATTATAGAGTTTCATCAAAATATGGATTTAGTTAAAGGGGGAATGCTTAATATCATATCCCTATAGTCTTAATAAAAACATATATATACACAGGTAGTTCCTAAGGAGATATCCTCTAATCTAATCACAATGGTGGTTCTTCCTATATAGAAATATTCCCAACTAAAGGACAAATAAAATGGTATGGATATTTTTACTATTTATGTTTCTAACACAGTTGGAAGCACGCCTATGAATGTTTATATAACTAGTTACAATGGATCTTAAAATTATATTGAGAAACATATCACATGGACATATAGAAATACATTTCAGTGAATTAAAATTGGAAAGAATATGATGATAGTGTATTTAATGTTTTAGTTGAATCTTAATTCTATTCCAATCACATTCCTATAGATCAATGGAATGTAGTGATTTTTTTAAAAAGTATTAGTGGTAGAACAATGAACATATATTGAAAATCATCCAGTATTATGGAATGTAGTGATATGATCAAGTAATGATATATCATAAAAAGGATAATGTCCTTGGAAATATCATAGAAAATCATTTCAATAAGAAAGTAAAAAACAAATATAAATTGTTATTGGAAGAAAAAAGGGAGATGATTCCATAAATTCATGTTTAAATGAATATCCTCCTTTGGAATTTTCTCGGGATATCCAATAATGAAACTATCAGAGAACCAAAATATTTTATAATCAATCACAAAAAAGATCACCTAGGTCATTTTGAACTAATGATCATTTATTCTATAATGATTCATTCTCTTGTTAATATGGGTTATCGGTTTAAATATAAAAACCAGTCTGACAATGACATCAAGTTGCACTGGGTTTTTTTCTCACAACACAATAGTTGTAATGTTTTCTGTTATACCTATAGAATAAATAGTTACATTCAAATAAAAATACATCAGAATTCAATAACACTTTTATAGAATATATTCCCACCAAGGTTTCCAAAAAATAAGGCAGCTATGGAAGAACATACAAGATGTAAGTTATAAAATTAATTATCCATAGACCCTTATTGGATATTTAAATTGCATTATGAATATACATGAATGTTTATGAATTTATAAATCCTCCACCTCAAAAATAGAGTTCAAGGTATGTATTGGGACAAACAATATTTGTGATTTCAACTTCTTGGGCACCAAATGTACTAGGTATATGAATTTCCTTCACAATATGGCATCAAAAAAATTTGAGGGACCAGTTATTAATAATTAATCCCTACATTATTGGGCCTCTATATACTATTCTAATATTTAAAAATTATATTTCGATCCCCAACCATTTTTGAATAATTATGTTACTATGGAATAAAAGTAATGATTTCCCATCAGATTCAATAATTATTTTAACCTACACCTTGATAATAGAAAATTAGTCTAAGAAACCTGGGATTCTATCTACATTTTTTATGATGTTGGGGTTTGTATTTTAAAGTATAAAATTATTAAAAAACTGATATTTTGGAGAAGAAAAAACGATACTCACATTGATGAAAACATTTTTCAATGTGATTATTTTTTTACTATATTCAGGAGAAGGCTACTTATTGTTAATTTCTATATGTATTTATTAGGGAAATAATGTTATTAATGACCTGAATTTTTTACATAACATAAAAAAGGTATATAGACATAATCATATAAAGTGAAATAGATTATTTATGGTGATAGTGAAAGTAATTTTTTCAACCCTTTTAAAAGGGATAAGATAATAAATAGGCCTTTATATTTTCTCAGTGACAATGTGAAATTCATGGATAAAAATGAATATTTGGAT
The DNA here is from genome assembly GCA_963277665.1 of Viscum album. Classification (NCBI taxonomy): domain Eukaryota; kingdom Viridiplantae; phylum Streptophyta; class Magnoliopsida; order Santalales; family Viscaceae; genus Viscum; species Viscum album. The sequence goes on from OY728150.1 coordinate 2,084,399,805, forward strand.
CCTCATTATTTTTCTTATTATCTGAATGTAATTGATCCAACAAAACATTAATTGAATAAATTAATGATTTTATTCCAAATCATGTTAATCCTGATGATTATTCAAATCTATCTACTATTACTCTTGAACTTTAGATCAGAGACTCAGTTTTTGGATTAATCACTAAAACATATCTTCACCCAGATGGATTCACTAACACTTTCTTTCAAAAAATTTGTGATATTATGAAAATTAATGTTTTTATAAATTTCAATAAATGATTAAAAGGATATCATATGATGGAAGACGTTAATGTGAAATTTCATCTCTCATTCAAAAAGTAGAGATTGAAAATGAGGTTCATCTATTTTGACCAGTTGACATTATCAACACCATTTTCCAAATCATTGGTAAAATTTAAAAGAACATTCATGTAAGTAATTTCAATAGTAATGTGTCCTCAAACCATTTTTGGATTCATGAAAGGTAAAAATATTAATGGGGTTCTTATCACATCCTATGAATTTTTCAACCTTATTAGGAATTCCACTTAGTGATTTAATATTTCCATGATGACTGATGTTCAAAAATACATTGATACATTAGATATGGGATTTATTTATAATGTTTTAACATGTTTTAGATTTGATAATTTCCTCATGAAATGGGTTCAATTCCTTCTAAGATCAGCCCACATTCCAGGGCTTATAAATGGATCTCCTCAGGGATACCTCACCTGGTCAAGAGGTTCCAGAAAATATTATCCTATTTTAGCATAAAAATTAAATCACTATCTATAAAATACATGTGGATGTGGCTCTGGAATAGGTTTCTTTGGTTAATAACTCTAAAGGGTAACATTTATCTTGACCCAATCATCACATAGTGCAAGAGAACTGGCCTTCCTCATCTCCAAGATTGACAGTCTCGAGGGATATGATTTAAAAATTAACAAACTCTCTATGAACCATCATTAAGGATTTAAATATATGATTCTTATGAACTGAATAGGATAAACTAAATGTTTCATAAATTAATAAGGTGTAATTATATAGACACTAATTATGTAATTTTCATGATTATTTTTATTTCCATTATAATTAGAGTTTCTTACATTTTTTATCATGGGCCTAGTCAATTGAGGTAACTAAATGAAATTAGATTAACATTGAATTTGATGGTTGATATAATAGTGATCCCATAAATGGGATGATGACTAGTCTATAATATGTTATGATTATTCCGAATCATATTTCAAATAACATTATTAACAAAGTAAACCTTAAACAACTCTCAAACTCACCAATGAAGATAAGTAAATCATTTTTTGAGAGTTTGAGTAGTCGTAACCATGAAGGGAAAAAGACTTATTTTTATATATGTCGAGAATAAGAAGTGAAGAATCATAGTGAATATATCCTTGGAAAAGGAAGTTTTTTTACTATGGAAAAAGACACAAATAATCTATCTGTAAAGGGAAAATTGAAATGTTAAGTTAACATAGTGGATGTGTATATTAGACTCCCTGTATTATCATCAATTTATTATTTCGTTACACGTTAAATGACTAGGTATTATGTATATCAAGGTACTAATTGGAAATATCATGATGATAATCATCAAGGTTGTAAGATTAATTGATAGGTAATTAATGTTAGAGATACTACATAGGACATGTGAAAGGAAATATGTATTAGGGAGTAAGATTATAGAGCCCAGTTAGTGGTTTAAAAATAATTCTAAATGATTGAAATGATTATTTATTTAAATTCAATAATTTTTTTATATGAATCATAAATATATATTGAATTTTTATGTAATTTTTTTCATTAAATAGATGAATGAATAAGTTGAATAGTAGTTGTTTGGTGTAAAGGTTATATTTTATGGAAAAAATGTTATTATGGGATGGTAACCCTAAATAGGTTCAAAATTTTTATAAAATGATGTTTATCTTAGATAAAGATATGATTGATATATATAAATTAAATAGGATAGTATTGCAAATATTATAACTAATAAAGGAATTTTTTACAATGTGTTTTAGGTTATCATGACATATTTTAAAAAATTATTTGATCTATGGAATATGTTCACTAATAGCGGGTTTTATTAAATTAACTTGGAATCTTGCATTTTTTATAGGTTTCATGATAATTAGGGTTATTAAAATGTTTCAAGAAAATACATGATGATGGTATTCACATGTTTGGTTTGTAACAATCAAGGGCCACATTATTATATATGGGGTGTCATGTGACTTTTCTAAAACATAGTTAAATTTAATATAACATTTTAATTATTTAAATTTTATCAGGTAAAAAATAAATTTAATTATGTATGTTGAAATTTGGGTTAGTTTATAGAGAATAATTATCTACTTGATGATTTATGCATATTTTATAACCATCTCCACCCATTTTGTTTTAATGACAACTAAATATTGATGGAATGAATTATCATTATATTTATCTTATGATCTTTTTATTCTTAATGAATAGAAAATTAACCATTATTTTTTGTTATAATACATGAAGTGGAAATTGATCGAGTCCAACTGAAGGGGTGAGATTGTGCCCGTGAAATGGAATGAAATCAACAAAGTATATCTTATCATGATAATTATTTGAATAAAATGGTGTCCCCTTATCAACAATTTTTATGATATGAATAAACTTTTTTCACACCTCATTGGTTTATGGTTTAATGGTATATATTATTTTATTGGTCACTCGTATTTTTGTGAGTTTTTATATTTAACAATCTCTCTAATTATATATGATTTTATTTCCAGGCACAAATCTTCACCTCCCACCAAATCTATCCTATGTAAAAACCTAGATGTGAGTTACATTAGGTAACCACTATTTTTCAAAATAACCTATCTTAATGATAGTTATTTCATTAATTTATACATGTGAATTACTATGAAAAAAAAAATTAATAGTTAAAAATGTGATAATCGAGGTGAATTTCAAGGTATAAATTTATTTTAATGGGGGTAGAATGTAATACCTTAAATTTTTGGGAAATTATTTTTTTCATATTGATTTTCTATTAACGTTTTGTTTTCTGACCTGAAAATTTGATTTTGATTATGTTACATGTAACACTAATTTTATATTGTGTTAAAAAAATCAAATATATTTTCTTTTGTTACAAAAATCACCTATTTTAACTTTTATTATATGCAACTCGACGTTTAAACAAAATATGTCCCAAATTAAATTATTATTATTTAATAAGATTGATATAAACATGATATTTGAATTGATGTTATGAATAAGATTAATTTAATTGTAAATACAGGTTTTAAAATTGTAAATAAATTGGTTTTTTGGTTCCCAAATAATTAATAATGATAATAAAATTTGTATTTAAATATTTGAAATTTTTTTATGAAAATCTATTTTTTTTTAAACATGCCTTTCTATAATAAATTAATAAAAAAATATGTGTTTATTTTATAACTAAATTATTATATTATTTTTTCAATAGAATCCTCGACATTCATATAATGTGTTTTGTAGTCATGTGATATGAGTATATACAATTTTACTCTTACAAAGAGTATTTTTCTAAAAATCAGTTTTATCACCTTTTTATGGAGTAGTAATTTAAAAAAATTGAAACATAGAAAAAATTAGATTGATAAAAATAAACATTTTTTTTAAATCATAATTTCAAAATTATCATATGTTGAAATTGTTTATGAAAAGTATCATTTGTTATGAATAATTGAAAATACTGAATTTTAATTGAAGGAAACATTTTCATTTTAAATATTTATATTGGTAAATTATTTTTAAAGTAATATTAAAATAATTTTATATAAATTAACCCAATTTAGTGCATTGTAATCAATTATATATTGGATTTTGATATTAAAAAATATCAAACATTTTATCCTTTTCTCATTGAAAACTCTATTTATCATTGCCACTATTTAATTGATTTTAAAGTAATTATTTCCACATCATTTAATTAAATTTGTAAAAATATATTATATTTGTTTAATGTTAATAATTTATAGTTTCTAATAAGTTCTTTTTATTTTCTCCTCAAAATGAACTTGGAATGCAATAAAATTTGTTACAACGGTTAAGGTAAAAATGTGTTTCACAGAGGATTAAAATAAAATGATGTGGGTCCAAATGACCTACAAATTAGTCTAAAACCAATTTTATAGAAATATTTAGACCATTCATAATCATATATTCTTTTATTACGCATTTTGTATCCTTTTTAAATATGAATAATGTTATCATAATTCCCTCTTTTAAAAATTTACATGTTTTCCACCCACCTTACTAATAAAAGACCAACCCCTCTCCCTTATTTAATACAATTTCAAACCTATTTGGTTTGACCAAAACTACAAAAATAAATTATTAACTTCCCTCCAATTATCATAGAATAAATATTTTTTGAACACATCCAACTTAGGAAGACTTTAGTGCAAAACTGTTTAAGATACCTAAAGAAGATATAATATTCATCAATGTGCGTCTTTATTCTATTTCATTCTCTTCATTATTAGATTATTATTAATTCATGTTGATATAATAACCAAAATTTAAAAAATATACTGTTATTTTTTATGTTATCATTAATACCTACAACAGTAGACACTTCTATCAAATGGGTTATAAAATTTTCATTTGTATCTATGGAAAACTACCAACTCATGAACTGATGTCATTCAATCTTCCATTAAAAATTTTCAAGGTTCTGAGTAACGATTTATTGATAGTTTATATGTGATGTGTATGATATTTTTTCTACTATTATGATTCAGAAACTATTATATGATAAATTCCATCATAATTTCCATTTTGTGGGACATGAGAACGTAGTTTCTATATATTGTAAGAAACAGACTCACGAAGCGATGTGATTCGTTCACTCATTACATGAAATTTATTAATTTTTTTTAAAAATAAAAAATTATGAAATATATGATGTAAATATTTTACCAAGGTTATAATCACTAAATATATACATCATTTAATTTTACTTCATGTAGATATGAAAATAAAATGGAAACAATGTTAATGCGTACATACGATCCACCATATCTATGAATGGTGAATTTCATCTCCTATCACAAAATATTATTGATTGAAATAAATAAAATTATAAAAAATATAAATTATATTTATATCATGGCTTCAACTATTTATATAATGAAACGATGATCTAGGTAATAGAATAAAAAATTTAATGTTAAAACATATATAAAAATCACACTGGTTCTTACTCGATAATTAAAATTAATATAGAAATGTTAATAAATGGGTAATAAAAGTTCATAAGTATGTCATATATGGTTTGAAATAAAAAATTATGATTATTTAATAAATTTATAATAACATTATATTTATTATACATGATTGTTTAATGAGTATGATAGAAGTCGAGACTTAAGGTAATGGATTTCATGTGTCACATTTATTTCTCAAAAGACGTATTCCATGTTCCCCACTCATTTCTTTTATGTGCTTCATATAAATCACTATTATTGGATATATAATGAAAATACAACATTTCATGATAATTAATTTTTTGTATTTAGGTTATTCATTCTTGGTAATTATGATTCTAATGTTATAAAACCAGTAATGGTTTTTATTCCAAATTATCCTTCATTGACACACACATTATGTTATTCACATATATTCATTCACAAGGTAATATAAATACCCTTGAATAATTAATATCAAGAATTTACTTATCCTTATTACATTTTTTAGTTTCATTTTATGTTACTCATTTATAGGTCTTACGATTCGAGGTTACCAAAGTGGTAACTGTTTTCTATTATAATCTCATCACATATCAATATTTTTTAAGATTGTAAATTCAAAGATAAAATATTAATAGGTATCCTCATTAAACTCATGAATTTTATTATCCACTATTCATTTCTGAGAAGACATGTTTTCCGATCATTTTTTGTCTTTATGTACTAAATAGTTCAAAGTAATATTTTTGACATAATTCAAACATTTTCTCGAAACCATTTTTCTTCAACAAACATGTTTTTTAAACAATACTTCCAAAAAAAATTAATTTTAAAATTGATTATAAAAGGTAATTTTACCCATATTTTAAAAAATGTTTTGAACGAAATTTTCATCTTATCTTCTAAAAAACTACATGTTTTCATTTTACAGAAAGTGTGAAATGAATCTTTTTTTTTTAACATTAATTATATGAAAATTATTTTCAAATTTTCTAACAAATCAATGCTTTCTAGCATCCCATACATGTTTCGAATGTTGCATTTATATAATATTTTTTCCTTGGTATTTCTGAAATGTTTATATTTTGAATAAATTATTTGAAAGTAAAATCATTTTAAATTTTTTATTTTTCAAAAATAATTTTTCAAAAATGTAAATATATATCCATACAATAATTATTTAATTGATTTTTAAATATAAATTTATAATTAATCAATATTATTTTAAATAAAATAATTTTTAGAATAATTTTTTATTTACATAATAGATTATATAATGAAATTCTATTTTCCTTATGAAATGTTCCAAATGATTGATCAAAAATATTTTCTATCCAACATGGAATCCTTTGATGTAACTTACTCTTTAATAAGTATATGATAAAAGTATAACATTTTTATTATTCCTCTTAATGGTTATGTTTTTGATGAAATATTGAATCATGTTTCTCTTCCTTGGGTTATACAATGATAAGATTCATATAAAACTTCTTTTTTTCACATAAATTATCAAATGATGAAATGATGAAATGATTTTAAAACCTTTCTATTTTACATAGGTAATGATATGATTAAATTTTTAAGAAATCCATTTAAATTCATGGTTTATCATATGATTAATGTTGTATGATCATGGGGATAACATATGTATATTTTTCATTATGATATGGTGGTTAGGTCATAACCATGGAAGTAAATTATGATATAACCTAATATGGATGGAAAAAATGTATCCCCAAAATAAAATAGGTAATATTTTTATCTCATAAGAAAAATTATGATATAATATGGAGTGAAGCTAGTTCAGTGATATTGAGATGGAATAAGAAGTGAACTCAGTTTAGTAAGGGAATTTTTCAATTGTGATCATCATGGGAGTGAACCTTGACTACTATGATGAATTAGTGAGTGAAATAATTATATTATATAGAAAAAGATTCCTCTAGGGACGGGTCTATGTCCTGGCTAGGAAGTGTATCCACCTATGCATGAACCTGATTACATGTTCCAAATTTTCTTCATGAACCTGGTTATATTTTTATAGTGTTATGAATGTACCTAGTTATATGACAATATGTTTATGTGATGGATTGAGTTCATGTCATGTAAATTAATGACTGAAAATGTATCTATATAAACAAGTTTACATTGTTTTTAGTCTGATGTGTATGAAAAAAATATATGTCTTATGACAATGTTATTCTATTTTAGATCATGTTATTTTATTATAATTTGATTCATGACTTATTAAATTAAAATATTAATTCAATGATTCATTATTTTAAACATTTATATTTAATGTATGATTTTTTAAAAAAATATCATTTCATTAGAACTATATCTTAATTTTTTCATACATATCTCCTTTGTTTATCCTTGTTGAATATCTGAACTCACCCCTTAATATGTTTCATTAAACCCTATTATAAATAAATTTTTTAAGATTACTAAATGGGTGAGATCATTATGGAATACATTGATGATATTTCACTAGATTAGAATATTGTGTTTTATTTTTCCAATGTCACTATACTATTATGGTCCTAAAAATGTGATTTTGTGATGTGATAAATATTAATCAAAAAATATATAATATTCATGTACGAGAATTATGGGTCCCTATAATTGGTACCAAAGGGGTGTTTTAGTTAACTGTTGGAAACTAGGAGGTAAAAATGAACTAAGATCCCTAGGGATATTTCTAAGTATATATCTAGGGATTTCTCATATGATAAGTCAATGGATGCCGCAAAGCCTATGAATATTTTCATAAAAATTTGAAAATGGATAGATTGATTAGTTTCAAGAAATTACAATGAAGTATGGATACCATAAGTTAATGTGTCTCTATCATAGATGTACATATGTGTAATAACTCTAAAAAGGGAACATTGACCTGGACTCGATCATTACTTCGTGCATGAAAATAGTCCAATCTACACATCTAGTTCTAAAATCCTATGGGAAAGTATTTAAAAATTTATAAACACTTTATGAACAATCATGAAGGATTTATATAAATGATGACTACGAAAAAACAAGGAATAAATAAAGGTGTACTATATTAAAAATAAAGTGTCATTATTTAAACATCTTATATGTGTTTTTCATGATTATGTGATTTTTAATTATGATTCTCATTTTGGAAACTATGCTTTCTTGTCTCACACAACTGGAGTAACCAGACGGGACTGTATTAAAATTTAATTTGATTTATGAATTCAAATTAGGAATCTAAATGGAATGATGACTAATGTTTTGGATGTTTATATTATGCTTAATAAATTTCATAGAATACTGTTAATAATGTAAAATTTAACCAACTCTCAGACTCACCAGATAATATAATTAAAGGGTTCACCAAGATTTAGGGTGATGGAAACTATATATACCAAAATATTTATTTTTATATGGGTGATTAATGTGGAATGAAACACCTAGGTGAATGTCATTATGGAACGTGAAGATGATTTGACTATATAAAAAAAGGAAATAAGGAGATTAACTGAAATAGAAAATGAAAAAACCAAAAAAAATGGATGGGACTATTTGTATCCCTAATATATCTTTGATTGTTTTATTCCATATAGGTAGATTATGTGTGTATTATGAAAATCAATGTTGTAAGGAAAATTGTATTTTAGAAAATCAGAAAGGTTATATTTGTTATAGTAATATTAATGATGATAATGAGAATATAGATAACATGTGATAGGAAAGAGGTATTTGGGTGTAAGACGATTAATCCTAGTTGATGTTTCAATAATAAAGTGGATTGACTGAAGTGTTTATGTAATGAAATTTAAGAGCTATATTATATGAATAATGAAATATATAGGTATTTTTCAATATATGTTTTTCATTAAGGACATTAAATTATTTATTGAATGGTATTGATTTAATGGAACAATTATATTTTTTGAAAAACATACAATTATGGGAAATTTACAAAATATATGTTTATGATTCTATGAAAAGGTGTTTTTCTAAGAAAAATATATGATTGATATACATAATGTAAATTTGATTAAATTTATTATCTCCAAAATAATAAATTATATATTGAAAAGGGTTTTGTGTTATTATAGAAGGTGATTCCAACATTATTAGATCTATGGACTATCTACAATAATCTACAGTTTTATTCAAAGATTGAGAAAATATATATTTTATCATAGTGGATTTATATTAATTCAAGTTATTAAGATATTTCTATAAAATACATGTTAACCATATTCAAATTTTTCGTATGTGAAAATAAAATCCACAATATGATATATGTGGTATTAATTTTAATTGAATTTTAATAAATTTTGTGACCATATTTATAAATTATGAATTATTGATGAGTTATATGGTTAAAAAATTATGGAATTTTATATTTTGATCTTTCAAAAAGGTTTTATAGATTACATTACTCTATATAGATTTATTAATTTGGGGTGACCTGTTTGAAACCTTATATTTTAGTTATTACTAAATATAGAATAAATTAATAATAATTATATTTATAGTTATTATTATCTGTTAGTTCTTTAGGAATAATAAATTACACTTAAATTCATAGAGTAATATAAAAATGTATAAATGATCAAGGCATGACCATAGGTTTATATTTTTCATATAAAATGGAATGAAATCAAGAAAGTATATATTCTAATTAAAATTATTGAAATAAAAAAATTGCCTCTTATCACTATTTTTATGATATATATTCCCTTTTTCAAACCTATTTTCTTTAAGTTATCACAATCTTTAATCTTCTCTAGACCTACCACATTTCTTATAATAAGGGATCTTTATCACCCTATATAATTATTTACAAATTTATTACATTTCAAATTATTCACTTACTGCCTATATTCTCATATTTTTAAACCTAGTTATGAGATACATTGGGTAACTATTAAGTTTCCAAATTTCTTTTTTAAAGGATGTTTTATTATTTATCTATATTATGTGTTTATGTATGGTCTTTCCCTTAAACATCTCATATTATATTGACCAGATTTCACATTCTTTCTTTCCAAATGATCTACTAGGTTTATAGTTTCATTGAATTAGGAGAAATTATTACATGGTAAACCCATAAATTAAAATTAGAAACATTTACATAGTACCCATTTTCCCTATAAAAATAAAGTTATTTATAATAAATTTTTTTTTATTTTCATTTAAAAAGTCACAACTTTCATATTGAATTATTCTTCTCTCCAACCCGCAAACATTAACCATGAAAAACCAATAAAATGGGGGATTATAAAAAAATATTAGTAATGTTTTAAATAAAAAAACAATCATTTTGGTGAAAAACAATAAATCCCATTAAAATATTATCTTAAAAAAATACTATTTCATCTAAAAAGCAATTGTTTGTTCCTTTAAAAAAATATCATTATCTTAAATTTTTAAATCAATATATTTCCATTAAAACACATTATAATGAATAGAAAAATAATATAGTTTCCATAGAAAATCATCACCATATAACCCTTATAGAACCCTTAAGAAACATCATAGGTTTAAATGACCATATATCCTAATTTTGATATCAATCCTATGAGAAACAATTCATTATCCAATGCATTAGAGCACAATTTTCAAGCACCCATTATATTAGATATAAAGGGATCACCTATGATTATATTGGATCTCCTATCATAAATAATTTCCATATACCATATCATGAATAAAACCATAGAAAATTATTTAAAACCTATAATGAAAAAACATTCAAATATCAAACTACCCATTTTTTGAAAAAAAATCACTTTTATATTTTAAATGTTTTGAACATTATAAAGGGAAATATTTTCATTAAAATAAACAATTAAAACATATAATGGAAATATTAAAATCCCAAAAATATGTTTATTTTATATAATTTAAAAAACAATCTTTTAAATATTGGTAAAAATAGCCCAAAGAGGGACATTGCAGGAGAAATATAACAGAAAGTGTATTACCAATATCCAATCATTGACGTGAGGATTAAAGAAATGAATATATTATGTATATCTACTTGAATTACACAAAAAAAAAGTGAAAATACATAGAATATAATTAAAATTCGTTTCACATATAGTATTGTCCTAACATAATCAAATCAGTTGAAGTATAACCCATTGAACGATAATTGAGTTAAGGAAATCCACTACCTCAACTCTGGATTTCAATATAAATATATATTGTATTCATGAATAATAAACTTATTTTCTTTTTTAAAATTATTTAGAATATTTTTATGTTTATTATTCCATTTGTATCACTTATTACCATGTTATAACAAGTACATAATTATTAAATTTCATATCTAAAATTTTGACTATATTCGATTCATGAGCTCTAAATGACATTGGTAGGTTGGCATTGGTCAAATAGTTAAAAATTTATTCACATAAAGAACAAAATAAAAGACATAATTATCATTTCAATACATCAAATACACTTATAAAGACTTCAATTATATATTTTTATAAAAATTGAACAATATTAAAAACATGGAAATTGTAGCTCGTACGTATACAAGAGTAACATTTTCATTTTTCTTTTATAATTATGGAAAAAATGCAACTATTATTTTAGTTTTTACATAAAAAGCATAATATCATATATATATATATAATGTAATTTATTTTAATATAGTTATATATATCATCTTTTTGAAACGGGGATGAAAAAAAACTCACATCACTTTAAAGATATGGTAGTCTAGACCTACACATGAACGATGTTATCACATTTATGTGCTTTGAATGGTAAGAATGTAAGTGATATGATATATTTTAAGTATGTTACTTATTTCATTAATATCATACATAGTCACATATCCTATCATTATAATCAGTCCTGAGAGAGAGTGTTGTAAAACGAATTATATATCTTGGTGATGCGGTAGTTCATCGAAAACATGAATAAAAAATTATTTTCCCGTTTTATGAAAGTGGAGATGGAATAATGTCATTCAGATGACATAATAACATATCATTATATAGAACGTACTTCATATATTATTTTATATTATTTGAACAATATTTTAATTTGGTGTAAGAAGAATCAATATTAAAATATAGGTTAAAATTTATACTTTTTCATAAGAAACGCTCTTTTTCCTAACAACTTATAACCACTAATGTTGGTTTTTTTCCAAAAACAATACCAGTATAAAAAATGTAGCGATTCTTGGAATAGATTAGGGTCGGATATAGCTTAAAAAATTAGGATTATATGTTTTAATAAATGAGAAAAAGATGTACTCTTCTATGTGAAAGGGGATTTCACCTGTTTGAAATTATCAAAAATATTAAATTAATATAAATTAGATTTCAATTCAAAGTTGATGAGAATTTATAAATTTTGAATATAAGACAATTATTGGTTGATATAACCTTATTAATTAAAAAATATATAACTTTTAACTATATTTCTACACTTATCTTTTGGTTTTAAATAATAGTTATCCCCATTAAATTTTACAATGACAAAATGTTATTTTACTCATTGAGGTTTGATATAGTTACTAATAAATAAAAATGACCCATATATAGATTATGGATGAAATTTAAAACCTTATATAAATAATTTGGATGAATATTATTTTTTAAATATTTTATATCATTTAATATAATATAATTTACTTTAAAATATTTATATTGTCAATTCAAAGGACAATTCATTAATTTGAAATCAATATTATCATGATAAAACTTATAATTTTAACCGAATATTTTTTTAAATATCCACTATATAAATTAAAACTATAAAATTATTACATTAAATTAAATATATACCTTATATCTATTTAAATATTTTTAATAACATTTACTTGATATATACATTAACAATATAATTGCTGCATTACTATTGTTTATTATTTTATGGTAATTTTTTCTTCAAAAAATAATTAAAATAAACTACCATGTTGAAGAAAAATAATTTAAATTTTAAATTTTTATTTATAGTCAAATTATAATCATTATGAACCCTATATTAAAAATCTTATATGTATTAAACATATAAGTGTGGAATATTTTACATTTCATTAATAAATATTATAAATTTCATAAGCACATAAAAATGGAAACATAAGACAATATATTCAAAAACTGAATACATATGTATGAATATTACTCTTCTAATAAACTTTAGGTAAGTGTAAGGTTAATTTTATAGTCCTTGTAATATTATTATTAAAATTAATTACCCTATTTTCAATTTACCATGGTATCCAAAATTACTAAGAATAAAATTAAAATTAGAAAAAAAATATATGGGGGATATTAACAAAATTTTTACCTCCTTGTTCAAAATATATAATAAATGTTTCAAAAATCAATACACAGTTGTGAAAAAATTAAAATTAATTGTCATCCATAATAATGTAAAGGAGCCAATTTTTTTAAAATAAATCATTTTCAAAATATAAAATTTTTCTAGGCCCATTAACTTCTTCTCACATACTTCATCCCAAAATTTTATAGTTGGAAACTATATTCCAAACAGTGACTAAAAATGTTCCAACTATATACCAGAAAAAAATTGTAATTATAAAAACTATCAACCAAAGAAATATTTTGTTATCGACCCCTATTAATCCATTGAACAGGAATGTATAATTCCTTTTAATATCTCCATTATTAATGTTATCTATCAATTTGTTTGGGGATGAAAAACATAATGAAAATTAATTCAGTTCTCAAAAAATTATGAAGGAATTTTCAAAAACATTAAATGAATTTGGGGTCATGGCCTGAAAAAATTGAAAGATGAAGTCTAAGTAACATGCCTTTTTTTTAGTTGTCATTGAGAAATATTATGAAAATACATATTAACTCATATAGGATGGAAATTATCCGATTTAGTCATTCGGTCAACAATATCCCAAATCAGACTGTTACCTTGAGAAGTATTTTCTAGTCCCACCAAGAAATACACACACACACACACATTCCAATTTCTACTATATAACTGGTAAAGGCTAAAGAATCCCCTTCTATAATTTACATTCTACTTTAACCAGCAGAAAAGTGAAACCTTTCATGATATGGTCAACAATATATCTTTTCAGTTTATCCCTACATTATTATTCTTGATAGTCACTATACATATTAGTGATGCAAGGATGAATGGATAATGGTGAACTATGAACATCATTTAACAACCCCACATTCAAAAATAAATCACAAGGAACATATAATATATTCCCAAATATCAAAAATCATTCCTTATCAACATTATAATTATAATATCCTCAACCCAGGAGCCACTGAACTGGTGCCCCGATCTGGGTAGTTACATGACCTCAAGCGCGCCTCCCCGTATGCCAGAGGCTATCGAGTAGAAGTGATGGTCCAAAAGGTCATGTGGGGAGACTATACACTAATTACCAGAGTAATCAATAGTAGATAATAATTTAAATAGATGAAACATAAGTGAACAACCTATAACATTCATAATAACCAAATCCCAAAACTGGGTACAAACACAAACTACAATAAATATGTCATGCCATTATAGGGTCAAGTGAACCAAACCCAAAATAATTAAAATGGTAGAATCCCCAAATTTTATAGACTTCAATTCTAGAATCACTGCCAAATATGTCCCCTGTACAACTCATCTACCTATCATAGGGCCCTTTCCCTTCTCTTGAACTGCAAGCATGAAATCTGCTCGGGTACCCAATGGCGGCCCGAGCAGGGTGTGCATATTACTCAGTAGGCCACCACCAATGGTGTCTAAAAAATATCAAACAATGAAAAGAGTGTGTGAAAATTATAAATAAAGGCATGTTTTGGTAAATAGTATAATATGTCATTCTACACTGTGTTCATTATATTTATAATTCCAATGAATTTTGGTTCACTACTTAGGCATTTCATTATTAAATCTATCCTTTATATATGTTCAGTGGATTTGGAATATTAAGTTTCCTAAAAATTGTAGAAATACAATAAATACCTTTCTGACTAGGCATTACAATATAACAATTCCCAATATCCTCACCTCAAAGCCTCAGTCTGGGTGTAATGAAACCATTAATGAAATACAACATGGTCCCCATCCCTAACCAGTTCATTTGGGGGAAGAGCTAGAACCTCTGTCCAACTTCACCCGTGGGCATAGAACTTCAATTAAATACCCCACTCTGCCAAGCCATGTGCACATGATTATTTATCATTCACCACAAAACCTCATATCACAACAAAATGGCCAACATCATTTACAATATCACATTACACACAATAAGTGGGAAAATAACATTATTGCATCAATCCATTAGCACATTCATCATTTATATTAATTAACCATTTTCCCCATTTTCTATTTCTCATGCCTTTCTCACAATGCATATTTATGTAATAGGCTAATTCCCATGAATTTTCCCATTAATCCATTTAACCCTTTTTTATGCCAACCAAACAACCCCTTAGAACATTAGCCAGCCTAAGTGTATTACAAAACCAAAATTAAACATCCTTCAAGAATATTAACATATTCATCATGAGTTATATGTTCTGGCACAATATCCTAAACTGACATAGCTATCTTTAGGTCTGGGAGGATCAGCATACCCCACGAGTGGCCCTAATTGGGTCAATTAATCCTCCTTGCATTCAAAGGGAATAAACAGGGGTTTAAAAAACCATTTTGATACCACTACATCACATTATTACAAATAAATAAAGAACTCCTCAAAATAGGGAATGAATAAAAATCCTAAATGCACAAATATATACAACACCCAAGGGAAATAACTTTTAGACCACCTACCTCAAATTTGTTAGAAAACAAACTCCCAAATGAAGCCATAGATCTTGATTCTAAAAATCCTTGATGCTTTACCCTAAAACTCACCAAAAAGGTAGTCTTTGAGATCTTCTGATGAAGAGGGTAAATAATTACAAACCCTAAACTAAAAATAAAAGCAAGAGGGATATTATCATTACCCGAATCATCAATATGCATCTGAAGACGCACCAAATGTCATAGAAATGAAGGAGATTGATCTGTGAGTGCTATTGGCCCCCTTGGTTCGTTCTTAGTGCTGCAAGGGTGGAGGGGGAGGAAAATCATGAGAGGGTTATAAAATCATAGAGTGTAATTTTTGTAATTTTTAAAAGGTTTCTCGGCTGCACGGTTTTCCCACACGGTTTCCAAACTGTGTGCAAACCGTGTAGATGCTTCTGTAAAGAAGCTCCCCCCACGCATGGTTTACCTGCATGGTTTTCCAAACCCTGTGAAAATCATGTAGAGGATACTATATGAAAATATTCCCCTTACACGATTTAACTGGGTTTCTCACATGGTTAGCACTAACTGTTCGCAGACCATGCGGCTAGCCCAAAGAAATCATTTTCCCCTTTTTGTGTTCCGAACGCCCAGAACATCCCCAATCCTCTTTAAGGACTTTTGAAAGCACTGAATTTATGAAAATAAAGTTCTTAAAAATAATTTCATGTAAAACATACCTTATGGAGAATATGATATCTTACAAACTCCCCACCTAATAACGGCTCATCCCCGAACGGCTCATCTCGAGCATCATTCAGTTTATAAAGAAAATAGATTGGGCCAATAGACCCACAGATCAGATTACCACTCACGAGTTTCCTCTTGAACAATTCCATGTTTCCATAGAACATGAAATAGGGGCACAACATTTTCCCACAAAACTTTCCCACTATGATTTACAATATGAATCGGGTTCTCTTCAAATGATACATCATCCTCAAGCATGACATCCTCTACATTTATAACATGAGATGGTTCTGGGTGATACTATCAGAGTTGTGAAACCTGGAAAACATCATGCATCCCACTATACCACTGTGTAATATCTAATTGTTAAGCCACCAGCCTGATTATTCCACAATCTCAAATGGACCAACATATATAGTTGACAACTTTCCCTCTTTCTGAATTCGGCGTTAACCCAACCTTGGTGACACCCTAAGAAACACCCTATCACCTACCATGAAATCAATTTGTCTACGACCATGATCATCCTAAAAATTTTACATACTATAAGATTTTTCCATCTGATTTTGAATCAATGGAACCTTCTCCAACGTCTCATGCACAATACTCATCCCGAATAACATAGAATCTCTAACTTCCAACCAACACAACGATGATCTACATGGTATCCCATAAAGTGTCTCAAAAGGTTCTATCTAAACTGTATCATGAAAACCATTATTATACACAAAATAAACACGAGACAATTTCTTTTCCCATGAACCACCGAAATCCAAAACATCTGCTTTATACATGTCTTCAAATACCTGAATTGTATACTCTTTCTGCCAATCAGTCTATGGGTGGTAAGCCTTAATAAGAAACAATTGGGTACCAAGTTCCTTTTATAGTCCCTTATATAAGAGGTAGGTGAAATGTGGGTCATGATATGAAACTATGGTCATTGGCGCACTATGAAACCATACTATTTTTTGAACATAAAACTCTTCTAACTAGTCGACTTTATAGGTCTTATTGATTGACAAGAAATGGGCCACTTTGGTTTGCAGATCTACTACCACCCAAATGGAATCATTCTTCTGAGGCGTCCTTGGAAGACCCACTATGAATTCCATCATGATTTCATTACATTTACTCTATAGAATTGGAAATGACTACAAAAACCCACCTGGGTGCTAATGTTCTGCCTTCACCAAATGACTGGTCAGGCATCATGCCAAAAAACTCACCACTTCCTTCTTCATTCCTAGCCACCAAAAATAACTATATTGAATGTTGTACATCGTAGTCAATCCCAGATGCACTTCCCACTTTGACACATGGAACTCACACATAATCTCTTCTCATACATCTTTCGTCACCACAACATGACCATGAACATAAAAAACTTCATTAGTGTTGAAGTTCCAACTAGAAGTTGACTCCCCACCTTAAATACATTACTTCATAGCAAAGCACTTCATGTCTACCAACCGACTCTCTTTGACATGGCTCAAATGTGTGGACTCAACTGCGATAGATGCAAGGGGTATTTGCTCGTTCCCTTTTTATACCTTCAAATGAAACTCTGCAAACAAGGCTATCATCACCCACCCAAAACTATATTACTGAACTACTTGATTTTGAGTCATCCGTATTAGATCATCAGTGACACTATTGTCATGACCAATCCCTCAGGTCTCGTTCTGGGGCTACCCGAATCCCGCATTCCATAGGTTAGGGGCTGGCGACTAGAACCGAATGCCGTATTCCCTAAAAACAAGAATGCATTTCCTTTATAACCTATAAAATCAAACAACTAAACAAAAATTATGAAAAAATATCAAAGTAAAACAATATAGTAAACTAGGTGTGTACAGAAATTAAAAGGCGCGAGAATACAAGCCCATCTATAAATTACATGTAATCTGAAATGTACAAGTAAAACTGAAAACAGCTCCTGGGAACACCTGCCAAGGATCCTACATGAAGGGTAGGTACATCTCTCAAACGGTCATATCGGCGGTACACCTCGTCTAAATTCCCCCTCCGAGCTACATCCAGTCCTAATACCCTCATCCTCATTCAACGATGTCATCGTCTGCACCAAACAAAACAAGGTGCGGGTGTAGCCCATGCAGGGGTGAGTATAATGATACTCAATTGGGACCTCGTGACCCCGTAGGTCTCCTAGAGTTCCACAATGGAATGAACAAAAAGCAAGCTCCCAAATCTACTTAGGTATATTCCCATAAATATGCCTACGTTATCAAGCTATACTCATCTCATTCATGCGGGATGTATAACAGGAAGGTAACACCACAATGGTGAAGTGTCACATAGCATAACCTCAATAACTATCACAAAGTAAATATAGCTCACACAGATATTTATTCTAGGGGTAGTAACAAGTAACATACCCAGTCAAATTGTCAAAAACCTCGGCTGAGGGAGAACTCCTCCTATATCGAGTTCAATGGACCTTCCGCGTCACACGGAGGTGCTTCCCACTAATCGTGGACTGTTGATGTACTCCTCTAATCTAGTATCGTGGGTTTTCCACGTCAAACAGAGGTGCTCCCACCATAGGTCTCCCATGTCACACAGAGGTGCTCCCCCTCATAGACTACTTAGGTACTCCTCCTGTGATGGAACATGGGTCTTCCACGTCACACAGAGGAACTCCCCAATGTGGGTCCACCGCATCACACAGAGTGGCTCCCCACTGGGCATGTCGAGTCACTCCAAGTCGTAATGGTCAGTAGTCATCAGATCTCATCCAGTCAAAGGGTTCCGTACGTAGCGCGTTTGAGAGAACCCAAACCCTAAGACATCATTAATACCTAAAATACCCCTAATTCAAACTAAGAAGTCCCCCAAAGATATATCACTTATTAATGGACCCAACAAAATAGATGGTGCGTCAATAGTATGCCCGATCAATAAGTTATTATTGTTTTCACTCTGAGGGCCCGGTTTGAATCGGGGTCCGATCCAACCCAATAATACTCCAACCATATCCAAAACTCAGTTGTAGTATACCAAATGTACCATCTCAATCCATGTATTCTGGTTTCATAGACGGTTTGTCAAATGGATTCCCAGTTCACATGTTATGGCCACGAAGGCGTAACCGGGTCCAGATGGGCCCGAGTCTGTTCTGACCCGGCCTAGGCTGACCCGAACTGGTTGGGGTCGACCCAGCCTAATTCAGATCCAACCCAGATGGCTTGGTCCATAGTGGGCCCAGCCTACTGGGCCATGGTCCAGCCCAACCACTGAAGGGGACGGCCTGGCTCAGCCCGTTGGTGTGGCCCGGTGGCGCAGCCAGTTGGGCGCGGCCTTCTGCAGTGCAGCACGCTGCGGTGTAGACCGCTTGGCGCGATCCACTGTGGTGCGGAGCACTCGGCCGGTGGTCTGCTGAGGCGGGGTCTGCAATGACCAACACCCAAGGGGAGGTTCCCCTCTATATTCCTAAACGGTTCATGGACCGTACGACTAGTGAAACGTCGGACCCACCAGAGGGTCCCGCTAGGTGTGGCGTGGCCAGTCGGATGGCCAAACAGTCTTCCTCCCAACGGCACCGTCAAACACTGCTGCTCCACCCCGGCCGGCCGGATGCCTACTGCATTATAACAACCCATAATTTACATAAATTTTTATTACTTCATAATTGAAGCATACATATTACAACGTATAACAAAACCATGAATGGACCGTATAGGTATAATGCCTTTAGAAACTGGGAAACATAAACAACTAGTTCATAAATAATCTACACAGTTTCCCTTTTATTTTATCATATCTACAGTCCCTTTTGGAATATCTTATTTAATAACCTTCTTCCTAACTTGGGGAAAAGAAAACGAACAAAAGGGTGAGCTCAAATATTCAGTAAGGGTAAACAAAATAAATATCAATCATATCAAATTCATAAGAAAATAACATTTTGACAATCTTAACCAGCAAAAGAGATCATAATATCATAACATGGGATAAATCAAGGTAGTGAAATGTATTCCAACTATTCATAACATAAAACATGAATCTTTTTGGAATACACACATAATCATAGAGAATCATTTCTTAGTAGTCAAGACTCATTGCTAAGACTATCTTAGCGGACAATGTCCATTTATGAACTGAGTTCACTCCTCATTTTAGTCATATATCACTGAACCGGATTAACCTGCCATTCCATCCATATCTATATCATGAGATATAAATTTTAACCCAATGCATTGGAGGGAGATATAGGTCCCACCCATCTCATAATGAAACTATTCTTATGTGTGCCTCAAAATCATAAATCATACATCATAGCATAACCCATGTAATAAAAATGGGATTTATAAACATCATGCCATCATAACATAATATATATAAGATAAAAGGACATCATAAAAATAATTCCGTCATAATTAATCAAATCATTTTAAAAATAGGGATTGAAAAAGAACCCTATATTTTTCTTATATGGAAAATAATTTTGATAAAACACTTGAACCCCATTCTTGAGGAAAATATCCTTTATACTTCAAAAAACATTTTTCCTTTCTAAACATGTAATAAAATTTTAAAAAAGATGTTGATTTAGTATAAAAATGAAATCTTTTAAAGTAATCATCGTGGAAATAATCATAAAAATCCATTCAAGCCGTATAAGTAAAAAAACATTCTTCTTGTACTTTGGCGGAAAAAGTCAAAAACTACCTCGTATGAAAAATGACAAAAGATTCATTTCATTTCATTTAATAAAACTCACCAATGAGTAATATTGGATTTAAACCATTTTATGAGGATATAAATAATATTAAATATTGAGTAATCATGGATGTGGATGATAAATATGCCCCAGTAAATACCGATGTATAAAAAATCTCGGATAAAAATTGAGATTGCAAGGGTTTCCCTTACCTTAGGTCTGATGTGATTCATATGTATCCAAACATCTTGTATAATGATTTAAATAATGTAATTGACTTATTACAAAATAATATTCATTGTTATGATATCATACATGGTCACATTCTTATCTTCTTATTAGTAATATTTGATTGCTACTTGTTATTCGGTTGTTCATTGCTTTATGTTCTTATGCATGTGTTGTCGAATAAATTCTTATTCTTCATTTTAGGTTATAGATAACTCATTTACAGAATTTTATTAGTGTAAAATATATCATATTTATTCATTCAATTAATTTATATATTCCTTATTCAACCTGGATCACGTAGAATGAGTCACATCACATCATGGAGACGGTAGGCCATACGTACGCACAAGCAATGATATCATTCCCATGATCGTGGAATTGTATTTAAGTGTATGTATACTATTTTATAATCAATATCACTTTACAATAATCATATATAGTTATTATTTACACCATTATACTCATCCAAGTATGGTGGTGGTGGAAGATAGTTTACACCACGGCGTGGAGACGGTATTCCGTACGTACGCACGCGTGATGATTTTATTTTTCGTATGATGGATAGAAGGTCAAATAGGGTTGTTTCATATTTATAATAAGATATCAATATATAAATGATACTGATGTTATAAATTCATAATGAAACAACTAATTAAGAGTAATTAGAAGAATAAATAAATTTGAAACAATCGGTAACAGACATTACCTCTTCTTTGAAGGGCCTCTTCTTAACCTCCTCTTAGTGCAATAAAGATGGTCTTTGCAGAAGACCAGGACCTCTAGGTTGTTTCTAGATAAGTGGATAAGAGAAATTGACAAGGTTTGGCTGAGCATTAAGGCTCAAAATTTTGTGACGAAGAGAGGGAGGAGGTGCTATATTATAATGGAGGAGAGGGGCATCTTTGGGAAAACTTAAAATATTATTTTATTATAAAGTAATATTCGTTTTTTAATAGCTAAAAATTGATTTATTTAGAATCTAAGGTGGGGATGGGTAAACATAATTTCATCCAATAGAATTTAGACAAGTTTAGGTTTCTATTTTAACCTTATCATTTAGATTTAACTTTAAGTTAAATAATTTTACTTTTACCGTGTCTTCTTGTTTTCTTACACTATACGGATAATATACGTACTATAATAAGCCAAACGAACCCCAAGTGGTTCATTATTAATATATATAACATTATATAAGTCATTTTTCTGAACCATAGATTTTAGTTATTAAATAACAATTAATAATATAATATTTTTTTAAAAACTATTTTATGTCAATTTTGACACTATTTGGTAATTGATTCTTTTGAAAATCATAACAGCATGATTAGTTCGAAAAAAATTAATTTAATCAATACTAACATGTCATATTAACCTATGAAATTAGTTTAATTTATAAAAAGTCTCAAATTACATTTATTTGGGTATTTATAATATCAATTATGTTAATATTTAATTAATAAGGTAAATACTGCATCATCATTGTGTCATAAATAAAATAAATTATTTAATTTCTAAAAACTATAAATAAAATAACATTATGTAGGAAATATTTTAAATTTATAATGAATATTTATTGTCGAAATTATATTATGTATAACCCTATAATAAAAATTATTTAGTTATTGAACATTGATTTTATCTATTTTAACTCTTCTTAAAATAAAATAGTAATAAATGTCATAATCTAATCCAGGTGGACTTAAATGGTCATATTTTATTCCTAAGGTTTTTTTAGTCGAATTAAACTTATCCAATAGAATTAAGACAAGTTTTATGGTAATAATAATATCATTTTTACCCTTATTTACCCTATTTACTTTTAACTGTGGTAAAAAAAAGTAAAAAGATACTATTCACCAAAAAAATTATCTTATTGAACCAAATTTTACTCCTTGATATTATCCAAGTCTCTTGGATTTTTGAAATTCCAATCACAGAAGTAGTAAAATTAACTTTTATGTAAATTTTCAAATTCTCCTAGGAGGTGGGTAAAAGGCGGTGAGAAGTTCAATAAAATTTTTTATATCTAAAATTATTATAAAATGACTCCAATTAATTACATTGAACTTATATAGGTATTAAGTATCAATTTTGACCTAAAATAAATTTAAATGAAATAAATAATGATTTAAATAAAAATTCGGTTTTAAAATTGTATCCCTTGGTTTTCACTATTCATAAAAAATTGAAAGTTTTCAGAAAAATACCAAAAAATCACCCTAGGCTAATTTCGATATTCCAAATCTAAAAATGAAGACTATTTTGACAGATAAAGTTTATAAAATTTCAAAAATTGGGTATTACTATTCATAAATCCTAGTTTATATAATATTTTAATAACATATCGTTGTTTAGTGAAACTCAGTATTGCGTACAACACACGCTATCGAGGATAGTTTCTCTTGCGTATAACGCAAGACAAGACAGTGTTGTATGTAGTGAAAGATTATTTTAAATATAATTATACATAAAAACAAAATATTTCTCATAAAATCCCGGGTGTTACATTCTACCCCGCTTAAAATGAATTTCGCCCTTGAAATTTGTCATTTTGAAACAAACACATAAGGATACCTCTCCCTCATCATATCCTCATGTTCCCATTTAACTTCTTCTAATTGGTGGTTCCTGCATAAAAATTTCACCAAGAGAGTGGTTTTGTTCCGTATGACTTTTTCACTACAATCCAAAATCTGTATCGATTGTTTTTCATAAGAAAGATCTTACTACATCAGTACAACATCTGAGCTGAGTACATGTGAAGGATCAGGTATGTACTTTCTCAGGAGAGATACATGGATCACATCATGACCTTGAGAGTGATTTGGTGGAAGCGCCAATCGGTAAACTACCTTCCCAACTTAATCCACTATTTCAAATGGACCAATATACCTAGGGCTCAGCTTTCCCTTCTTTCCAAATCTCATTACTCTTTTCCAAGGAGGTATTCGTAAGAACACTTTATCACCAACTTCGAGCTCTAGGTCTTTTCTTCGGTTATCGGCATAACTTTTTTTTGACTCTGAGCTGCTCTTATGTGGTATTGAATAGTTTTGATCTTTTCTGCTATCTCATGAACAAGATTAGGTCATAATAGAGTTCTTTCCCCAACATTATCCCAGCAAGTTGAATTCCTACATTTCTTTCCATATAGAGATTCTTATGGATCCATCTGAATACTTGAGTGAAATATATTTTTATAAGAAAATTCCACCAATGGTATGTGTTTATCCCAACCACCTTTGAAATCCATAGATAAAGCTCTTAACATATCTTCTAGAGTTTGAATTGTTCTATCAGACTGACTGTCTGTGTGAGGATGATAAGCAGTGATGAAACTCAAATCTGTATCAAGAATATGCTGAGGACTTCACCAGAACATCGAGGTAAACCTCAGATCCCGGTCATATATAATGGAAATTTCCACTTAATGCAATCTTACCACTTCCTTCACATATATCCCGGAAAGCTTATTGAGAGGGAAATCTTCTATAATAGCAATAATGTTTTCCAACTTCATAAGATGATCAAATATAACCCAAGTAGCATTATTGCCTTTGGATGTTTTAGGAAGTCTAGTGACAAAGTCCATAGTGATGTTTTTCCATTTCCATTCGTGTATGGGTAATGGTTGTAACATCCCCTTAGTCTTCTATCTCTCATCTTCAACTTGCTGAAAAACCAATCATCGAGAGACATATTCAACGACATCTCTTTTCATGCCGTCCCACCAAAAGTACTCTTTCGGGTCCCTATACATATTCTTGCTTCCAAGATTAATAGATAATGAAGAACAATGATCCTTATCCAGTAGCTCATTCTTTAATTCTAGGATGGGAGGAACACAAACCTGATTCCTGAACCTTATTATCCCATCACAATCAAGGTTGAATTCAGTAACATTTCTCACCTTCTTTTGTGACTTTACATATTTTTCTCCTCTTTAATATTCACATGTATATATAGTTGAACATTCATTTGAGAAATATAATATTTCCCCTTCCATTATAATTCCAAGATCCATCCTTTTTAATTCTATAAATACAGGATCTTGTGTGATCCTTATCATGGATAAGGTGGCATGGTCTTTTCAAATTAATGTATATTCCACCTTGTTTGGCTTCCCAGGGTGATAATGAATTGAGCAGTCGTAGTCCTTAATCAATTCAAACCATCTCCTTTGGCGCATATTTATCTCCTTTGGTGTGAAAATATTCTTTAAACTTTTATGATCAGTATAAATATCACACCTTTATCCATAAAGATAATGCCTCTAAATCTTTAATGGAAATATTACAAAAGCTAACACCAAATCATGAGTTTTCTCATGGATTTTAATCTATCATGAGGCATAAGCTATTACTATATCGTTTTGCATGATAACACACCCCAATCCCTTCTTGGATGAATCACTATAGATCACAAACCTTTCTCCACTACAAAGAAGTGTGAGTACAGGTGCACTGGATAACCTTATTTTCAAATCCTTGAAATTCTCTTCACACTCTTCTATCCATATGAACATAAATCCATTTCGAGTGAACCTGGTGAGTGGATTAGATAATCGTGAAAAATCTTTCCCAAAACGTAGGTAATATCCAGCAAAACCAAGAAAACTTTGGATCTCAGTTACTATTGTTGGTATCGACCATCTTTTGATAAACACTATTTTTGTTGGCTCCCCAGATATCCCCTCTTTTGAGATAATGTGACCCAAAAATGAAACTTTTGAAGACAAAATTCACACTTGGTAAATTTGACATAAAGATTCTCCTTTCTTAGGGTCTTCAATAAAATTCTCATGTGATCTTCATGTGAATCCTTTCTCTTTGAATAGATAAGAATATCTTCTATAAAGACTACGACAAACTTATCAAGATAATATCTAATGACTCTATTAATTAGATCCATAAAGATAGCAGGGGCATTAGTAAGACCAAATAGAATCACTATAAATTCATAGTGTCCATTAGTTGTACTGAAAGTTGTCTTTGGTATATCCTCCCTTTTGAACCTTAATTGATGATACCCTGAACGAAGATCAATATTTGAAAAAGAATTGAGCTCTGTGTAGTTGGTCAAATAAGTCATCAATGTATGGGAGAGGATATTTTTTCTTGATCCTGATCTTGTT
This sequence comes from Viscum album, assembly GCA_963277665.1. Taxonomy (NCBI): domain Eukaryota; kingdom Viridiplantae; phylum Streptophyta; class Magnoliopsida; order Santalales; family Viscaceae; genus Viscum; species Viscum album. The sequence continues at coordinate 2,084,426,559 of OY728150.1, forward strand.
AAGTTCTCGATAATCAATGCAGAGTCTCATTGATCCATCTTTCTTCTTAACAAACAGAATAGGTGCTCCCCAAGGTAATGAACTAGGGCCTATGATTCCATTATCAAGATTCTCTTGGAGTTTATTCTTCAATTTTTGCAACTCAATTGGGAACATTCTATAAGGTGTCTTTTAAATGGGCATAGCACCCGGTATAGTTCAATTGAAAACTCAACTTCACGATTTGGTGGAAGACCTGGCAATTCTTCTGGAAAGACATAATCAAACTCCCGTACAATGGGAATATTATTAATCGTGAGTTTCTCACCAACCATTTGAGATAAATAACCCCCATTTAGTGAAATCATGACCGATAAGATGGAAGAAATTTTCACTGGAAGGTTATGTTCATCCTTGCATCGATAGATGATCATAGATTGATCTGGAATATGAAATGTGACATCCCTTCTTTGGAAATTGTATGAGCTCCATAAAAATAAAGACAATCTATGCTAAGAATCACATCAAATTCCACTATAGTAATTATCACAAGATTTTCCGGATACACATTCCCATAAACATCAATCGGAGAAGAATTATAAACATTTGATGCTACTGTTGTACCATTAGGGGTTTTCACAGCTAACTCAACATCTAATTGTTGAGGTAATACAACATTACCCTTAGAAAATTATTCAGAAATAAAAGAGTGGGTGGATTCAGAAACAAATAAAACATTTTCAACATTAGAGTGGATGGTAAGTGTACCTTTCACCACTTCGTTATTGTACTCCACATCACTGATAGAAATTTCATGTGACTTTCCATTATCTTTAGCCTTAAGAGTTTTTTGACGTCAATCATCATCAACAAGCCTTGGATTAGGGCATTGATTAGCAGAATTCCCCATTTCCTTGCCCTTGTAACATTGAAGTGTATGAGGTGCACTCTGTGTAGCATTTTCTTTGTTCGCATCACTAGAAATCTTCTTCCCATCATTTCGGCATTCTAATTCCCGATGACCTTCTTTTCCACATTTGAAACATTTACTTGTCCCTTTAAGACAACCCCCTCCATGTTTCTTTCCACACATTGAGCATAAAGGAAAACTCATCTTCTTTTTAGTGTGGTCTTTAAACATTCCATTGAATTCCATTCTCCTCTTCTTATCAAACACATATGACTGATGGGTTACTCCAATCTCCATCTCAACCTTGAGAACACATCGAACGATTTCCTTGTAGATATTGAAGTCACTTTTGTATAATTCCCATCGAAGAATTGGTTTTAATCTACTATAGAATAAATAGATCTTACTCTCAAGTTAGATAATATTCCCAGAATTGTACCTTGGAAGTCTTGTAAAATTTTCTTCATAGGTACCAAACGATTCATCAACCTTTTACATTAGTTCAAGAAAATCCTTCTCTATCTTTGTTCGAAGAATATGATGGAAGTACTTATTGAAAAATAAGTTCTTGAACTCGTCTCATTCCATGGACTCAATTTCATCCCTTTTACTTGTATTCTTAATAATATTTCACCATTGATCAGTTTCACCTTCCAAACAATATACTGCTAAGAGGACTTTATCATGATTATAACATTGAAAAACTGAAAATATCTTTTCAGTAGTACTAATCCATTGCTCAGAAACTAATGGATTAGTAGACCCGCTGAATGAGGGTGGGCGCTGCCTCATGAAGGATTCAATAGAATGTTTCTCCTTCCTTTGCTCGTTTGGATGTCATCCATGATTCATAGCTTGAGAAAGTTTTGTGAGCATTTTTACAAGATTTTTCATTCCAGCTCCCATAACGTTTGATTGTTGAGGGGGGAAATCATTGCATTTCCCGTCGCATTCAGCATTAACATGGTTCCTTCGGGTTCCAGTCATTGACTAAAACCAATAATCATAGTGTGAGAAACACTAATCATAATAGTAAAACCACATAATCAAGAATAAAATTTCATGCTTTAGGTATTATCATAGGTTATTCATGGCCATTTCTAAAACGCTATGATTTTTTCCTATGCTTAGACATATCCTTAGGGTTCTTACTAAGGATTTTACATCCTAGTTTCCAAATGTTAACTATACCCTTCCTCTGATACCAAATATATTGACCCATAATTTACATACATTGTTATTACATTAGAATTGAGGCATACTTGTTACAACATATAAAAAAACCATGAAAGGTCAATATAGGTATAGTATCTTTAGAAACTGGGAAACTTAAACAACTGGTTCATAAATCATCTACATTGTCTCCCTTTTATTTTATCATATCTAGAGTCCATTTTGGCATATCGTACTTAATACCCTTCTTCCTGACCTAGAGAAAAGAAAACATAGAAAATGGTGAGCTCAAATTCTCAGTATGGGTAAACAAAATAAATATCAATCATATCATTTTCATAAGAACATAAATTTTGAAAATCTTAACCTTTAAAAGAGATCATAATATCATAACATGGGATAAATCATGGTAGTGAAGTGTAATCCCAATAATCATAACATAAAACATGAAACTTTTTGGCATACACACATAATCAAAGAGAATCATTTCTTAGTAGTCAAGATTCATTTCCAAGACTATCTTAGCGGACAAAGTCCATTTTTGAACCGAGTTCACTCCTCATTTCAGTCCTATATCACTGAACTAGGTTGACCTACCGTTCCACCCATGTCTATCTCATGAGATATAAATCGTTTCCAAATGCATTAGAAGGAGATATAGGTCCCACCCATGTCACAATGAAACCATTATTATGTGTGCCACAAAATCATAAATCATACATTATAGCATAACCCATGTAATAAAAATGGGATTCTTAAACAATATCCCATCATAACATTATCCATATAAGATAAAAGGACATCATAAAAATAATTCCATCAGAAAATAATAAAATCAATGTAAAAATAGGGATAAGAAAATATACCTATATTTTTCTAATATGTAAAATAATTTTGATAAAACATTTGAACTCTATTCTTGAGGAAAATATCCTTTCTACTTCAAAAAAACATTTTTCCATTCTTAACTTGTCATAAAATTTTAAAAAAATAAGTTGACTAAAAATAAACTTGAAAACATGTAAAGGATTCTTAATGGAAATAATCATAAAAATCCATTCATGTTGTATACGTTAAAAAAACATTCTTCTCATACTTTTGCCGAAAAAGTCAAAAAGTACTTCATACGAAAAACAACAAAAGATTCCTTTGATTTCTTTTACTAAAACTCACCAATTATTAATATTGGATTTAAAAAAATTTAGGAGGATAGAAATAATATTACATATTCATTAAACATGGATTTGGATGATAAATATGCCCCATTAAATACCGAAGTATAAACAATCTCGGATAAAAATTGAGATTGCGAGGTTTTCCATTACCATAGGTCTGATATGCTTCATATGTATCCGAAACTCATGAATAATGATTTAAATAATGTCATTGACTTATTATAGAATCATATTCAATTTTATGATATCATACATGGTCATATTCTTATCTTCTTATTAGTAATATTTGATTGGTACTTGTTATTCGGGTGTTCATTGCTTTATGTGCTTATGCATGTCTAGACGAATAAATTCATAATCTTCTTTTTAGGTTATAGATACCTCATTTCCAGAATTTTATTAGTGTAACATATATCATATTTATTCATTCAATTAATTAATATATTCATTATTCAACGAGGATGATGTATAACAAGTCGCATCACATCGTGGAGACGGTAGGCCGTACGTACGCACGAGCGATGATATCATTCCCATGATTGTGGAATTGTATTTAAGTGTATGTATACTATTTCAGAATCAATATCACTTTATAATAATCATATATAGTTATTCTTTACACCATTATTTCCATCCAAGTAAGGTGGTGGTGGAAAACAGATTACACCACGGCGTGGAGACGGTATTCCATACGTACGCACCCGCGGTGATTTCGTTCTCCGTAGGATGGATAGAAGGTGAAATTTGGTTGTTTTATATTTATAATAACATATCATTATATGAGTGATACTTATGTTATTACTTCATAATGACACAAATAATGAAGAGGATGTAGAAGAAGAAATAAATTTGACACAATCTGTAACGGACATTACCTCTTCTTTGAAGCGCCTCTTCTTAAACTCCTCTACGGGCACTAATGATGGTAATTGAAGACGAACAGGACCTCTAGGATGTTTCTAGAAAAGTGCATAAATGAAATTTCCTGGTTTGGCCGAGCTTGAAGGCTCAATGTGGTGTGAGGAAGAGAGGGAGTAGGTGCCCTTTTATAAGGGAGGAGAGTGGCACCTTAGGGTAAACTTAAAATATTATTTTATTATAAAGTCATAATCAGTTTTTAATAGATCCAAATTGATTTATTTCGAATCTAAGGTGGGGATGTGTAGAAATCCTCTCATCCAATATAATTTAGACAAGTTTAGGTTACTATTATAACATTATCAATTAGATTTAACATTAAGTTAAATAATTTTACTTTTACCGGGTCTTCTAGTTTTCTAACGCTATTTGGTTAATAAACATACTATAACAAGCCAATCGAATCCCAAGTGGTTCAATCATAATATATATAAACTTATCTACGTAATTTGGCAGAATATTAGTTTTTTGGGAATAAAAGAACAATTAATAATATAATATTTGTTTTAAAAACTATTTTATGTCAATTTTGACACTATTTTGTAATTGATTTTTGTGAAAATCATAACAGCATGATTAGTTTGAAAAAGTTAATTAAATAAATAATAACATGTCATATTCAACTATAAAGTATTTTAATTTATAAAAAGTCTCATGTTACATTTATTTGAGTATTTATAATATCAATTATGTTAATATTTCATTAATAAGGTAATTACTTCATCATCATTATGTCATAAATAAATTAAATTAATTAATGTATAGAAATTATAAATAAAATACGATTTTGTAAGAAATGTTTTTATATTTCTAATCAATATTTATAGTCGAAATTATATTATGTATAACCCAATATTAAAAATGTTTTAGTTATTAATCATTAATTTTAACTATTTTAACTCTTCTTTAAATAAAATAATAATAAATGTCATAATCTAATCCAAGTGTACATAAATAGTCATATTTTATTCCTAAGGTTGTTTTTAATCAAATTAAACTTATCCAATAGAATTAGGACATGTGTTATGGTAATAATCATATAATGTTTACCCTTAATTACCCTATTTATTTTTACCGTCGTAAAAAAAAGTTAAAAGTTACTATTCCCGAAAAATTATTTTAATCTTATTGATCCACATTTTACTGATTGATATTAACTGTGTCTCTAGGATTTTTTAAATTCCACTCACAGAAGTGGTAAAATTAAGTTTTATGTAAATTTTTAAATTCTCCTAGGAGGTGGGTAAAAGACGGTGAAAAGTTCAATAAAATTTTTATATATTTAAATTTATTATAAAGTGACTCTATTGAATTACATTGAACTTATATAGGTATTAAGTATCAATTTTGACCTAAAATAAATATAAATAAAATAAATAATTATTTAAATAAAGAGTCGGTTTTTAAATAGTAACCCTGTGTTTTCACCATTCATAAAAAATTAAATGTTTTCAGCAAAATACCAAAAATACACCCTAGGCTAATTTCAATATTCCGAATCTAAAAATAAAGTCCATTTTGAATGATAAAATTTTTAAATTTTTTAAAATTGGTTATTTCTATTCATAACTTCTATTTTATATAATATTTTAATAACATATCGTTGTTTAGTGAAACTCGGTATTGCGTACAACACACGCTATCGAGGAAAGTTTCTCTTAAGTATAACGCAAGCCTAGATAGTGTTGTGTTTAGTGAAACATTCTTTTATATAACATTATACATAAAAAAATAATTCTCATAAAATCTTGGGTGTTACATGCGTTCGGCCTCCGCTGTAGCCAAGCTGCCACAACCTCTTTCTCCATCTACAGCACGAACCCACACTATTGCTCCACCATGCGGCCAGCCGGATGGGGGATGCTACCCTGCGATACCATGTCCAATGGTCCACAACCTCTTGCTCAACCAGCGGCGCGGACGCGTGCTGCCCTACCTTCCTAGCGGCCGACAGGGTGTCATCCACTAATTTATTCCACAAGTCATTGCAACTTTGTTCCAAGCCCGAAAAATTAAACGGTCACTTATTCATGATCCTTGTGTAGAGGGATCCACATCCATATATTGGTCTCAACAAATTATTGCATTTAAAACGTTGAAAAATATTTTTCATTGAAGAACCCATGAAGAACGCGTGGTGAATCAAAAAGGGAGAGGCAAGGGTTAAGTGCGGGACGATGGCCATGTTAGTTTGGCCATCATCATCATGAATTTAGAATATGAAGGATCAATAAATAAATTCAATCATATTAAAAATTCCTACCTTGTTTCTTGGAAACAACTTGAGGAAGAAGATGAAGTCGATGGAGGGGACGTCGGTGTTCGTCGCTTCCGCAACACACTTCTGATCTGGGCTCAAGCATCTTCCCCGTTCTTTGATGGATAATATCATTTATTGGAGAATGTGTTCTCCAAATCTCTCCTTCCAAGTGCTCTCCTTTCCAAAAATTCCCCCATCACAGAGAAATGTGAGGTACCAACATATAAATTAAACTAATTTAGTTGGCACAACAATTATGTTTTAGTAGGCACAATTAATTCGGGGGAGAAACCAAGAGTCACCTCTGACATTAAAGATGGAGTTCAAGTGATGGGTAATACCCACCATTAATTTCATAATTAGAGGTTTCATTCTTGGGTGGTCCTTAACACCAAATTAAAATGGGAGGTTTCACAAGGAAGAATAAAATAAATGATGTTTTATTTTATTTTTATTCTTTTAACACACCTACAAAATGTCCAAAAACTAACTTTCACCATCGACCCACTGTAGTCGATGTGAAGGTCTCCATAAGAAAATATGGGCGATGTGATTTCAACGGTGTCTTCATATTTCAATTCCGATCAATGGTTCAAAAGTTACAAAATTCCGCTCGTGTGTTTACTTAACGCACACAAAAAAAGTTTGGAAAATTATTAATAGTCACCATTAACCTGCGACAGTTGAGGTTAGGATCTTCCTAAGTGAAACACAACTCAATGAACCCAATGGTACTCTTAGATTTCCAATTCTAGATACCATTTAAAATTTATGGATTTTACAATAAAATAATTATCACTAAATTATTTTGTTTACAACTAAAAACTAACTTTCACCGGTGGCTTGCACTTTCCATTGTTAGTATCTACCTAAAGAAATCATACCCTCATGAGTTTAGTGGTGGTATCAGATTTTTAATCATTTTTGAGTTATAAGCATTTGAAAATTAAAATAATTTATTTAATTATTTTATTTACATTTATTCAATTTTTGGGTTTTCTCCCCATAGGCTTGCGCTAACTAAACATATGTAGCGCCTAGGGTAGACCCGCCATCCTAAGCACAATGGTTCCCTCAGATTTTTTTATCTGGGTAACTATTTAATATTTTTTCCACATTTTCTAGAAAGCTGCTTATGCATGCTAATTAAATCTTAACAAAACTTCGACGGATCATTCCGGGCACTCTGGGCCTCAAAATCGTGCGTTGTCAGTTTACACAGTCTCAATATAATTCTATATAATTAAAAATTTATACAGAATTTCTGAGACATTACATTCTCTACACCTTATGGATTTATTTCCTCAAAATCCAAAATAGTGGAAAATCAACCGAAAGAGGGTACTTCGCATGAATCTGATCCTCCCTCTCCCATTTTATCTTATGAAGGTTCCCATGCTTCCATCGAACGTGCACCATATGTATCAACCACCCAAGAAGGACCCTCTCTTTTCAAACCTCAAACTCCACCGGGAACCCCGTAAAAGTCCCCCATCATTTAAGTCCATCTCACCATGGTCGATAACATGTGATGGATCATGCACGGATCTCCTCAGTTGTGACACATGGAAAATATTATGCACCCAATGCATCTGTTGGGAAGGTGATAGATGGTATGCCTCCTCACCGCCTCTGTTGAGAATCTAGAGAGGTCTGATGAACCTCGGAGATAACATTCCACCTCATCCAAATCTCTGTTGTACCCATCAAGGAGAGACTCCCAAGAATACGCGGTCCCCTCTCCTCAAACTCCAATGGTCTTTGTATCCTGTCAGCATAATACTTCTTCAAACATTGTATAGTCTTCACTTGATGATAAGTGAGACATCGTGATACCAACTCTACCACGGCATCCTTCATCTTAGGCCATCACTACTATCGTCATAGGACATGATACATATTTTCCACTCAAGTATTTAATATTAAAAAGGATGCATGGATTTCCCTAAAAAACATCTTCTAAAGCATCACTGGTACCATGGTACATCCTATGAAGAGGATGACGTGCTCCCCACCTTCATAAAATCCTTCTGGAGATCGTCTTGAAGATATTTGTGCACATCGGCCTCGCAATCAACATCTCATGTTGTGCCTCCCTAAATTTCTGAAGGAGTGGGGTAGTGACAATCATAGACTGGAGGTACGATACTCTATCTCTATCCAAAAAGGATAATTGTAATACGGCTAGATGTTTTGTCACCTCACTCAGAAATTGCCAACTAGACCTCCTACTAAGTGCATTTTCTACCACATTCCCCTTCCCTAGAGTATAGAGTATCTCAAATTAACATTCCTAGTGGGACTCTAGCCATTGACACTATCTCAGGATCATGAACTTCTAAGAGAATATATACCTATGAGTCTTGGGATCAGAGTAGACAATAAACCATGTCACCGCATCTTCAGCGCAAAGATCAATGCTGTAAAAGCCAGGTCATGGGTAGCATAGTTATACATTACAGTCTCTGTCTCTTCTTTTGAAAGCTCTTCTAACACTTCTCCTTATACAGGAAATGCTCCCCATTTTTCATCAAAGCATACAAGGCTACGACTTCCCTGGAGAAGTCGGGTACATATCTCTGGTAGTACCTAGCCAAAGCAGATGTCCCTCTCCCTTCAGGGTGGTAATCCTAGAAACATCTTTTGAAAAGATGTCCCAACGCTCTACCACTTCTGTTTGGAACTGAAAACTCAAAACTCCCACTACCATGAGGGTAAGGCTAGCCAACTCAAGAGTGATCAGTTGTATCCCATTATAGATGAGTTTATCTTATTCTTCCTGAGATTCCTTTTTAATCGACCATGGAAGACCCCATTCCCACATTGTAGATAAACCACAAACTTTTTTCCAAATACATCTAATCTGAGTTTGAACTATGGATGCGTAGTCCATAACCAAACTGATTTCATATGGCCTCGACACTACCACCAAGAGGTTCCAACTGAAACACTCACCTCAAGGTTTAGATCACACCATTGGCGTAATTGTGATTATCGAGTCTTCTCAAAATTATATCTTCAGACGTGAGGGTCAAGTAAATGATTTAAACAGAAACTCTAGGTCTAGGACACCATTCATGGAAGGATGGAATGATTGGTACCTATGTCTATTTATATGGCTGCTAGTAGTAGACACAGACCATACCTCTTATCATTCCTCGAGTACATGAGTCACACTCCTTGACCGCATTCAGATACTCCCTTCCCCTGTACTCCTACTCCTTGGGCCTGGTAAGCACCACATTATGGTGGTGGTTGTAACATGTCAAAATGTATACCACCGCATGATAATCTCATAACTCATTTTTCCCCGTCACTTCCTCTTCATGAAACATTTTACATGCCCAAGTCTCCGAGACTGGTGTTAGTTTCCTACATTCATACTGCTAATATTCACTGGTTGTGTCCACTCATCCAAAGAACATACAACCACAGTGATTCTCTCTGGCACCCAAACATAGGTATGAATACATAGTGGAATAGTGTTGGCTCATACATCCTTAAACACACGGTGCTCACAAGTAGATTCCCTGAAGCACTGATCGTATCATATTCATTGAGTACCAGGAATGGTCGATACACCTCGATGAATACTCAGCTACTAACATGGAATCCTGACAAAGCTATAGAATCTCTAGAGAACTCTCATCCACATCCTCCATCTAGTCCCCAGCCCCTTGTGATTTGGGATCACCTTGGTACCTGAGTGGTATCTGATGCTGAAACTCATGTAAGGCACTAATCCTAATTGTGTGCTCTACCAATACCGCCGATTATAACTGCTGACCAATGGGAATTTACATAGATGACAGACTAACCGAAGGTACCATCTCTAGAAACGGTCCAAGTAACGAAGCCTCCTTATCCTGTGGACCATCCTCATGGTCACAAATTATAAAAGGCCAGAAGCCAGAATCCCCATAAACTCTACTAGTGCCTCAACTAGGTGGAAAACTTTAGCCACATCCTCCAACCAGTCCTTAACATCTTGGGCATCTCTCTCGCCTCGAAAAATTGGAGGCCTCTGTCACTGAAACTCATGCTATGTGCTCAGTTGGCATACATCCTCTACTAGTGGGGATGGTGTCAACGCTTGTCCAAGGATAGTGGTGCTGCTGGTATAGCACCTGAAGGTGTTAACGCCTTAAGAGAGCCCTTAACCAAGGCTTCACTGCTCGGTGGGTGCCCATCGCGTACTCACTCCAGAAGTCAGGGTGGATGTCTTTGTGGAGACATCCTGATAAGGAAAAAGTGTGCCATGGTCATCAAGTTATACCTGGTGAGTTGACTCCAAAGAAATAAAAAGAAAAACTTTTCAAAAACCCATGTAATCAGTGTTATCATGCACTGAGTCAAAAATCAGAATTCAGTGTCCTGTTTTATGGATACGTCGGCAACCGATCCAACACTGGAATCCCCAAACTGAAAACCATAGTCATAGCACATAACATCATTGCTTCATAGAAAAGATCAGAGTCATAGTTCTTTGGTAGAACTGAACTCATAGGATACCAATTGGTCATGACCCGTCCCTCGGGGCCCGTTCCATGGCTACCCCAAGCCCACCTTCCATAGTCCAGGGGCTTGTGACTTTCACATAAAATCGTATTCTTTAAAAAGGAGAAGGAATTTCCATTATAGCCTGTAAACTCACACAATTATGCACAAAGTAGGATACAATCTCAAATAAAAACTATATTGTAAAAAGGGTGTGAATAGAAAGTAAAAGGTTCAAGAATACAAGCCCAATTGTAAAGTACAAGTAAACTAAAATGTACTAGTAAATATGAAAACACATCCTGTGAACACCCTCCAAGTATCCCACCTTAAGGGTAGGTACAACTCTCGAATGATCATCAATGCGGTATGCCTCATCTAATGTCCACCTCCGAGATACCTCAAGTCCTTATACCCTCATCATCAGTCAGCATTTTCCATCCTCTACAACAAACAAAACAATGTGTGGGAATATCTTGTGTAGGGGTGAGTATAACGATACTCAGTAGTGACCTCGAGGCCCTGTAGGTCTCCTAGAGTTCCACAAAGGCAGGACCAAAAATAAAGATCCCAACTCTACATAGTTATATGCCCATACATATACCTATGTTATCAAGATATAATCATCTCTTACATGTGGGAAGTATACCAAGAAGGTATCACTTTGAAGGTGATGTATCACATAGCATAACCTCAATCACAAGCACAAAGTAAAGACAACTCACACCCAGATTTATTCTAGGGGTAGAAACATGAAACATCCCCAGTCACACCATCGAACACCTAGGCTGCTGGATAAATCCTCCTCTCTAGAGTACAATGGGTCTGCCTCACAATATAGAGTCACTTCCCACTAATCTTGGACTGCTGAGGTACTCCTCCAATCGAGTATTATGGGTCTTCCGCATCACACAGAGGCACTCCCCACCAAGGGTCTCCCGCATCACACAGAGGAGCTCCACCTTGTGGCCTATTGATGTTCTCCTCCTGTTGAGTATCGTGGGTCTACCGCGTCACACAGAGGCGCTCCCCATAATGGGTCTACTACATCACACTTAGGAGTTCCCCATTGGGCCTGTCGAGTCCCTCTGAGTCATAATGGTCTGCAGTCGTCAGATCGCTTCCAGTTGCGTGGTTCTACATGTAGTGCGCTTGGGAGAACCGCTCCCCAAGGCATAGGTCAAAGCCCAACTGCCCAAAAGTCCCATGAATATGTACCCCAAATATCAGTCACGTCATAAGGGATCCCTGGGTGTGTTAATCGGATGCCCAGTCTATAATTTATTAGCATTTATGCTCTGAGGGATTGGTTGGATTTGATGATTGATCCAACTCGGTTGTACTCCAACCATATCCAAAACTCTGGTTGAGTATACCAAATGGACTGTCTTGATCCATGGATTCATGTTCCATAGACAGTTCGTCAAATGGACGCACGGTTCACATGTTATGGCCACAATGGCGTATCCAGGTACCGATGGCCCCGACCCGGGATGACCTAGCCTGGGCTGACCCAACTGGTTGGGTCACCCCATCCTGATTTGGGTCCAACCCGGATGGCATAGGCCTTGGAGGGCGTGGCCCATCGGGCCGTCGTTCGGCTCGACCCGCGAAGGGGACGACCCGGCCTAGGCCATTTTCATGGCCCGGTGGTGTGGCCCACTGATGTGGCCCACTATGGTGTGGCTTGCTGCAGTGTGGCCCCCTGGGTGTGACCTACTGTGGTGCGGCCTGAACGGCGGGTGGTCCACCGAGGCAGGGTCCGCCATGACCGACACCCAGGGGGAGGCGCCCCTGGTCTTCTCGAACGGTCCATGGACCGTTCGGCTGCTTGAGCATGGGACCCGATGGGGGTTCCCGACCGGTGTGGTGCAGCCTGCCAAGAGGCCAGCTAGTCTTCTTCGAAGAAGCACGGTCGCACACCGCTGCTCCACTTCGGCCTACCGGATGCCGACCGCTTTCGGCCTCTATTGTGACCTATTATTCCAACGGTGGTGCGGATGCGCACCAACTCTCTTCCACGCAGTCATCCAAATATCATCCGCTACGATGCTCTGCCGTAGAAAATGGGCCATGACATCTTGCTCAACTGGCAGCGCAGACGCGCGCCACCCCACCTTCCTCACTGCCGACCGGGTGGTAGCCACTGCTTTCTTCCGTGAGCCATTGCGGCTTCGTTCCAAGATCTAAAAATTAAATTATCACATATTCCTGATCCTTGTTTCAAGGGATCTTTCTCTACATATCGTGATAATCTATTTATTGTGTTTCTAATGTTAATAAACATTAGGCTCTGAAGAACGCACGAATAATGCGCGGTGAATCAAAAAGGGAGAGGCAAGGTTTAAGTGAGGGATGATGGCCATGTTTGTTTGGCCATCATAGTTGGTAATTCATAATATGAGAGATCAATAAATAAATTCAACCATATTAAAAACCATGAACTTGTTTCTTACAGACGACATGAGGAAGTAGATTATGTTGATGGTGGTGAGGTCGACATTCATTTCTTCCAAAAGACGCTTCCGATCTGGGATCATGCGTTGTCCTTGTTCTTCATTGGAGAATCTCATTTGTTCGAGAATGTGTTCTGCAACGCTCTTCCACCAAGTCCTCTCCTTTCTAAAAATTCCCCCAACCCATAAAAATTTGAGGAGTTAGCATATAAATTAAACTAATTGAGTTGGCTCGCCAATTATGTTTAAGTTGGAAAAATTAATTTGGTGGAAAAACCAAGAGTCACCTCACACATTAAAGAGGGAGATCAAGTTTTAAGTGGTCCCCATCATTAATTTCATAATGGGTGTTTCAATCATGGGTGGTCCACACCATCAAATTAAAATGGGAGGTTTCACAAGAAAAAATAAAATTAAAGATGTTTTATTTTATTTTTATTCTTTTAACACACCCACAAAAAGTCCAAAACCTAACATTCACCATAGAACTACTACGGTCAAGGTGATGGTCTCCCTAAGTGAATATTGGTAATATGAGTTCAACAGTGTCCTCAGAATTTATTTCCGAGCACCGGTTCCAAAGATACAAAATGTCGTTCACGCGTTCCCTGAACATACCCGAAAAAAGTTTGGAAAATTATTAACAGTCACCCTCAACCCGCACCGGTCATGGATTGGCTCTAACTAGGTGAAACACACCCCAAATAACCCAACGGTACTCTCAGATTTCCAATCTGAGTTACCGTTTAAATGTTATGGATTTTACGATAAAATAATTATCACTTATTTATTTTATTTACTGTTATTCCATTTTTAGGTTTTCTCACCATAGTCTTGCGCTTACTAAACATAAGTTGCGCCTAGGGTAAAACCGCCATCCTGAGTGCAATAGTGACCTTAGATTTCTGATCTGAGTAACTATTTAAGAGTTATTGTACATTTTATAGAAAACTACTTACGCTCACTAAATAAAGCTTACCAAAACATCAAGGGATCATTCAGGGCACTCCAGGCCTCGGAATCGCACACCATCAGATTATGTGGTCTCAAAATAATTCAATATAATAATAAAATTCTACATAATTTCTGGGACATTAAAACTATTCCCTTTTCTAGGTGTGTAAACTAATTCAAAATCAAAGGAATACAAGTACTCGACCCACCTCCACTATAAAATATTCCAATCCCACTGTGAGAAGATGTATTTGAGACTTTTATGGTCATTAAACACCATAACAAGTTCTAAAATAAATAATGCTCCAACACATTAAGTCATCAACCATAGAAGCTAGTTACAGGTCAGGAGTAGGATAATTTCTATCATGTGGCCTCAACTGCCTCGACTCGTAGGCAACAACTCGATCACCCTACATCAACATTGCCCCATGTCCATCATTGGACGCATCGCAAAACAATGTATACTTTTTACTTGGTTTAGGTATGATCAAAATCAGTTCAACAGTCAACCACTTCCTCAACACCTAGAAATCATTCTGAAAAGACTTTAACCAATCAAACTTAACCCTTTTCTTGGTTATGCCTATGAACTGTGCTGCAAAACCCGAGAAATATCTAATAAACCTTTGGTAATAATTTGGAAAACCTAGAAAACATAAAATATCAGAGAAATTATTTGGTTCTTACCAAGACACCATAGCCTGAAACTTTTCTGGATCCACCAATATGCCTGAATCAGGTATGATATATCCCATTAAGTGAACCTCATCAATCCAAAACTGACATTTTGATAGCCTAACATAAATCCTACGCTCTCTTAGTGTAATAAAGACTATGTAAAGATGTTTGTCATAAACATCATGAGTATTGAAGTACACAACGATTTCATCAATGAAAAAAATACAAATCGATCAAGATATGGGTGGAATATGAAATTAATAAAGGCCATAAACATAACAGGTGCATTGGTAAGACCAAACTTCATTAAAAGAAATTCATATAACTCGTACCTGCTTCAGAAAGCCAACTGAGGTTTGTAAGATGGTCTCACCATCAAATGATGGTATCCTGATCTCAAATCAATCTTGGAAAACACTAAAGCACCTCTGAGCTGATCAAGAAGGTCATTAATTCAAGGAAGAGGGTATCAGTTCTTAATTATCATCTAGTTCATCTTCTTATAATCGATACATAGACTCTTTGATCTATAATACTTCTTAGAAAACAACACAGTTTCTCCCCAAGGTGATGTAACTTGACATATAAACCCCTTATGCTCTAATTCCTCTAGTTTAACCTTTAGTTCTTGGAGCACTAATGGCGCCATTTGGTGAGGTGGAATGGAAACAGGCTCTGCTCCAGGAAAAAATTCGATCTAAACTCAACATATCTCTTAGGTGGTAACCCCATGAAGTCTTAAAGAAACACATCCTTATACTGGTCCACAAGAAAAGGGAAGACTAGTTGTCCTTTCTCCCCGTCATCTATCATAAGGCATGCCACTTGGGCTCTGAGCTCCCCCATCTGATGGCATAGGCGCCCTACACAGCCCACTCAGGTATCCCACTCACCACAAAGGACATGAGTTCTCCCATAGAGATATGTGAATGTTACCAGTTGTCACTAACAGTCGATATGGGCTTGATATAACACCATCCAATACATTCCCCAATATGTGAATGTTACTAGGATTCGGTAATAGTCGATATGGGCTTGATATAACACCATCCAATACATTCCGAGGCGTTGGTAACAGTATATATGGGCTTGATATAACACCATACAAAAGAAATGATACCCAAAAACCTCCATAGAACATCCCTTACACTGCCTGATTTCCTCGACTTGCACTCCTAGCGGAGTACCAAGATGCATTACCCCACATGAGGTCTCTACGGTTAAGCTCAACATAACAGAAAACTATGCCGAAATAAAGGAATTTGTAGCACATGTATTGAATAATGCACTGGAAAATGTGGAAGCTACATGAATCTTACCACAATCAGTAGATTCTCATACCTCACCACCATCAGGTGTAACATGAACTACATGAAGATGACCTGCCCCTTTACCCTCAACTCCAACCAGAGTACCTTGCACTGCACTACTCTATTGGTAAGAGTGATCTCACCCCAGAGTTCCATGTCCACCACCACTACCAGTACAACCTATGGAGCTCTAACTATCTGCTTGATATAATGTAACTAATCCCCTTCCTACAATCGACATCTACATGTGACCTCCATCATTCCCTCACTATTGTGGGTTCCTGTATAATCTCTACATGTGGCCTACCCAGCCACACGCTAAGCACTCAACAGGTTGGCGTGGACATTGGTCACGCTTGTTCCATGACCTACCACACTAAAAACAGAAGACCCAGTCACCACCCTAAGAAGTTAAACCCATCTTTTGACTTCTATATGTGCCTCCCCTTTGGAGGAAGGGCCCAAAGTGGCACTTCCTACTATCATAAGACGCACCACTTTCTCACCCATCCAACACCACAAGTTCACTACCTAAAGCTCCCTTTAGGTTTCCTTATAATATAAGGGATTTATCTACCACATCATCAAACCTTTTTAGTCAAAATATATTCACCTATGACATGATATTGTGTCTCAGCCCATCCTAGATGTGTTTCTCCATAGCTTCCTCATCTCCCATCAATGTGGGAATGAAGCATCTCAAATTTGTGAAACAACTATCATAGTCCATCACCGTCATTGTCCCCTTAGTAAAACATATAAAATCTATAGCCTTCTCCTACCTCACAGTTTCTAGATATAAGTGATTATGAAAATTCTCTTTAAAATCATTCCACATCATCCCCTCATTCTACAATGTTTGAACCCTAATTTCCCACCAACATTTGGCTTTCCCCCTAATCATATAGGCCGCTAACATGACTCTCTTTTCGAGAGGAGTCTCTATATGGTTGAGAAGAGTTTGAATGGTCTCCAACTAGAACTATGATTTTTCTAGCCCACCCTCTCTGGTAATGGTTAGAGGCTGTTGCAGCTAAACTTCCCTGGTCAGCTCAAACATGCTTGGCACAACCCTCCTGATGTCTCGTTCCATCATCTACATAAAATGAACAATGTTCTCGAGGAACTTCTCTTCCCTTTCTCCTTGGACCTCTATGTTATCCTGCTCTACTACTGTAGGATTTTTCTTGGAAACATCCTCATGTTTCATAACTGGTGCACATCTTTGAGGTGCAATTTTTCTAAAATTCCAAACACAAGATTTCAAATACAACCATAAATCTTCTATGATAAAAAAATGTATTGATAGGATCATCACTTGTGATAACCAAAATAGTTCATTTACACTACTCAAAAGAGCCCACTCGCAACTGGTTCACTACCCTCAACCATCTACCTATGTTCATGTCCAACATGATATCTAATTATCCAGGTTACAATCCATATCTTTTACTCCCATTTGAACCATTTTCATATTCCAATATACCCCTGCAAAAAATTATTCCAATTTTACCTGTTTACCAAAAACAACTTTCTAATCACTACTAGAAATTTCCACTACCCATTTCTACTCATTCATACAAATTTATTAGACCTAATTCATTACTTCAAAAAGAACATATGCATCCTAACATTTACATCCCGCACACCTGTCCCGTGTGTGCGCCAATCATGATGCATGTCACTTTCATACATTGGTTCCTAGAATGATGCATGAATTAACTACCTCATACCTTTTCTGACATGAGAGAAATATCCCAAAACCATCAAATCACACAACAAGTGAATCGCCCAGTGGTGAAATATCATCCAATGTAACGATACAAAACAAGAACAACAATCCCTTCCCATGGTGACTTGGGTTTTCCCCTTTACATGGGTTAGCTACTCCCGAGAACAAGCTCATTACCATTGATCAAATCATTACCAATATCTTGTATACCATACCAAAATAGTAATAAAGAGAAAAAACCCTCCTTTGATGCCAATTTTTCACATCCCTGACCTGAGATCCAATAACGTGGTGCCCCAAGCTGAGTAGTTACATGACCTCAAGCACGCCTCCCCGCACAATAGAGGTTGTCGACTATCAGTGAGGGTCCAAAAGGTAATGTGGGTAGAATATAACCTAAATATCATATTAATACATCAATGATAATAATTTAAATAGTAGAAACATAAGATAATAATTTGTAACATGCACAATAACCAAATCAAAAAATTGGTTAAACATAAACAAAAATAAATATACCATGTCATTACAGGGCCACATGAACAAATACCAGAAGAAAGAAAATGGTAGAATCCAAAAAATGATTTGGACTCCAAGTCTGGAACCTCACCCAAACATGTCCCATGTACAAATCATATCCCAAGCATACGGACCTTTCCATTCTCCTAACCTCCAAGCATGAAATCTGCTCGGGTACCCAATGGTGGACAAAGAAGGGTGTGAGTATAACTCAGTAGGCCACCACCAATGGTGTCTACAAAATATCAAGCAAGACATATATTGCATGAAAAGGATAAATAAATTTATGTTATGGTAAATATTCCAATATGTCATTCTAAACTATGTTCATTTCATTTATACTACCAATGAATTTGGGTTCACTAATTAGGATTTTCATTATTAAATCTTCCCTTTCTATGTGTTCAATAGATTAGGAATATTAAGTGTTATCAAGAATATGGAAATACAATCAATCCCTTTCTCACTAGGAATCACAATATAAAAATTCACAATATCCTCACCTCAAAGCCTCAGTCCGTGTGGAATGCAACAGTTAGGGGAATAGAACTTCATCCCCTTCCCTACTCTGGGGATTTTGGGGAAGCTCTAGAACCTCGGTCCAACTCAACCTGTGGGCTTAGAACCTCAAGTAAATACCACGCTCATCCATGCCATGTGCTCATGCTTATTTATCATTCACCACAAAACACCATATCACAAAAACATAACCAACATCATTTACAACATCACAATAATATCAATAAATAGGAAAACAACATTATTCCCTCAATCGATTAACACATTGGTCATTTATATTAATTATCCATTTTGCGCCATTTCTAATTTACCATGCCTAGCTCACTAAACATATTCCTATAAGAAGATAATTAATTTACATTTTACCATTAATCCATTTAACCCTTTTTCAGGCCAACTATACAACCCCTTAAGACATTACCCAAGATAATTGTATTACAGAACACCAATTACACATCAATCAAGCATATTAACATATTCATCATGGGTTATATGTTCTCACATAATGACCTACACTTACTTAGCTAAATCTAGGTCCATGGAACATCGACATACCCCACTGGTGGCCCTAATTTGGTTGAGCCATCCTCCTTGCATCACATGGGGATCAAGAGGGGTTAAATTAACCATTTATACACCTCTACATAACAACATTACAAAAACATCAAGAGCTCTGAAAAATATGTAAAGATTAACAAACCATGCATGTACAAATCTACACAGAGCCCAAGGGATATAACATCAAGACCACCTACCACAAATCCATTGAAAAACACACTCCCAAACGAAGCCATAGATCTTGATTCAACCAAACCTTGATGATTTACCCAAAAAATAACAAAAAATGTACGGTTTTAGATATTCTGAAGGAGAGGGAAAAGAATTATAAACCATAAACTAAAAAGAAAAGATAGTGGGATATTAGCCTTACCAGGATCTTTATTATGGAATGGACGGTGCTCCAAATGGCTTAAAAACAAAGGATATTGTTCCTTGTATGCTCTTGGTTCCCTTGGATCGTTCTTAGGGTTTGAAGGGAGGAGGGGGAGGAAAATACTGAGTGGGTTATGAAATCCCTGAGTGGGATTTTTTTATATTTGTAAGGGTTTCTGGTCTACAAGGTTTACCCGTAGGGTTTACCAAACCGTGCACAAACCATAGAGATGCTTCTATCCCAAATTACCCCGCACGAAAGGTTTACCCGCATGGTTTTACAAATCATGTACAAACCATGTTGAGGATACGATCAAAAAATCTTCCCCTTTCATGGTTTACCTGGGCTTCCAACAAAATTAGCACTAACCATGCATAGATTGTACGACTATCCCAGAAAACACATTTTTCTATCTTTTTGTGTCCTGAACCCCCAGAACACCCCCAAGCCTCATTAAGGACTTTGTAAATAATATAATTAAATAAAATAAATTCCTTAAACTGAAATTTAAGTAAAACATACATTACATAGAAATTCTAAGTCTTATAATAATCATCCAAATATCCCTTCTCATATAATTCTATATATTTCAATAACTCACGATCTACCTTCTATGATTTATTAATTTTTTAGAACATATATGATTTCACAATAACTTGAAACAAAACAAATAAATTTCCTATAGCAACAAAATTTAGTTAAAATTTAAAAAATCATTATTCAGGGTTTCATGTTCTATAAATAACATGTTTAATGATGCACGATGGTTTTGATTCAATGAATCATACACATTTTTTATTTTCCAAGATGATAATTGATTATGAAATCAAAATCATTTATTCGTTCAATCCATATTCTCTACATCATATTCATTTATTTTTAAGTGAATATATACTTAACATTTTATGACTGAAATATATTTGACACTTTCCACCATATAAAATTTACCTCTATATTTTTAAAGAAAACCCACATTAAATAATTCCAAACTCTATGTATGACAATTCAACTCATAATGTTTTAATCTTCCTGACCCATGATAAATTACCAGATCATTATTCCTCATAAAAAAACCAGGTAAATTCAATGAAGTATAATTGTAAGTGAAAATATCACCATTCCTTAATGTTATCAAAAAACAGAGAATTCAACAATCATCCTTTTAATTCCTGAAAAAATAATCACATTCTTTTTTCTAGCTAAATTTTACCCCTTGTCATGTTATCTTAATAAGTGGGATAAACAAAGAAGATATTGTTTTATAAAACCATTAGTAGAAACATGAAAATATAATAAAATTATGAATATCGGTAAAATTGGTAGGTCATGTCCACAATTTTACAAAATTATTTTTATCAAGATCAAATGTATCTATATCATTACATATAGTGGTTCCTAAGAAATAAATCTGTTGTAACCAAAAATAAAATTTTCTAAATTTTTCATATAAAATATTCTTTATGGTTTTTTAGAAAAATCCTTAAATTAATCATAAATTTTTTTATAAACCAATATATCCTCAATAAAAACTACCTAAAACATGTACAAATATTCACAGAAGACTCTTTTCATAAGATCCATAAATGAAATGGTAAATTTTTCAAACCGAAGGGAATTACTACAAAATCATAATGCCCATATCAATTCAAAATGAAACCTTTAGAATGTATGACTCCTTCTATTTTAATTTATATTACCTCAATATGAGATAAATAATTGAAAATTTATATTCTCCCTAAAGATGATCAAGAAAATCATTGAGATGGGATAAATGATATTTATTCATAACAATAATGTTGTTAAGTGATCTATATTCAATGCAAATCCTCTTGGTGGTATATTAATTTTGGAAAAAAATCGGATCACCCCATGTTAAATTTCATAGTTTAATAAAACCTTAATCTATAAACATTTTTAATGAATTTTTATGTTCCAAAATTACTATATAATCCATTCAATAAGTTGGTTTTGAAATGGGATTAACATCAAGAACAAAGTCAATTGTAATCTGCACTACATTATAAGGAATTACACTCAAAAAATCATTAAGAAAATACATCAATATATCCATTAACTACTAGAGAATCAATAATATCAATATTTTCATTCCATTTAATGGCATATTATTTGTTACATTCAATACAATTTCTTGAAAAATGAATTTCTTCTTGGTATTTAATTGAAGGTATGAATTCATTGAATAAGACATTGTGGGCTCAGAAATCTATTTTAGAATGATATACTAAAATATAATCCATAAACAAAATAATATCAAATACTATTATAGTTAGTTTAACATTTTTTTTTCAAGAAATCACATTTAATTTATAATAATAGGATGATTCTTAGAAATTCTGGAAGCAACAATACATCCACCCTGAGTTTTAACCAAATTTTCTACTATTATTTCAAGATGTTATATTCCATGTTTTCATGAAAATCTCTTAGAAATGAATGAATGTGAGGATCTAGAATCAAATTTTTTATTTTAATAATTTGAATTCAAAGTTAACATAACTTTCAATACTTTATTTGGTGAACCGACATCTATTGTGGTAGTTGATACTAATTTATCTACACCTTTATGTTTGGCATAATGACTATTTTGATCATATTCAACTAACTTTGGACACATGTTAGCTTTGTGGCCCAATTAACATCAACTAAAGGACCTCATTATTAGATGGATTTGATTTTCCCTAATATTATGTTTTTTTAGGATTCCTTTCATTATATTAATGATCACTCAGATCATACTAGTAACACTACTAACACTATCCTTAACTCTCAATACATTCTCTAGGGTGATTCTTTCCATAAATCCTAGCATATGGGAACATGATTTTTTACCAACAGTTTTCTTTGATTTTTTCTTCCCCATTTCATTAAAACTTAAACTATTCAAATATTATTTTTCATATGTAATATACATCTCCGAAAACTCATTTTCAATTTTATAAGTATAATGAACAATTTTATCATAGAATTTAATATATCATGAATTCAACTCTCTATATAAAATTAGTTTTAAAATGGATTAAAATCTATTTCTTTTATAATTAATGTCCTTAGAAAAATATAGTATCTAACTGGCCAGTCGTCTTATGTTTTATTTATATGATACTATTATAATCCTTTTAATTTAGCGTTATTTCTAGGAATTTATTCTCTATTATGAGATGAATTGTATTAAAAAATCACTTCTTAAGTAAAATATTCTTAAATTTATCACATTCCATGGAATATAGATCATATTTGTCTCAAGAATTCTATATTAGAGAGAACCAGAAATAGTGTTCACTTAAGAATGATAAATGCATAGGGTTAACTTTTTTCGTTCTAAATATCCTTTTATTTTTAATATCTTATATATGTAATTAATGAACCCATTAGCTATGAGAGGGTCATATGATACACTATTTGATAGGGGATATTTTCTCTTGAAAAGATCTGATATCATGATAATCTCTTGGGGAGGATCTATCTTCTCTCTAACTTGGATTCCACCACCATTTATGGAATGTGTCAACTAAACCATCATAGAAACAAACTATTTTTTTAAAATATCACTATTTTGAGTATTCGACATTGAAGGGTATCATCCACTTAGTTCTTCCCAACTTCAGCTTCCCAATTTCCTCTATAGAAAACCATTTTTAATAGAACTATTTTAGATGATGCAATAAGGAAAATAGAAATGATATATCATTCCAAATAAAATAAAGTTATTTTCTATTAACATTATGCAATCTCCTAATGTAATATGATCCGCTCTTTGATATAAATAGAAAGGAATCTAACATAAACATCACATATTATATTGGGTATGATTAAATTTCTCTCTTTTCAAAATATCTTTTAGGTTTATAATTTTATATAATTAAGAAAAATTATAACATAGTAAACTCATACATAAAAAGGTGACACTTCTATAAAGTATCCATTTTTCTCATAAATATAAATTTTTAAATAGAAAAAACACTTGTTTTCATAACAAATCAACACAACTTCCAACATGACTTCATCTTTTCTCATAACTATAAATTAACCATTTGAAAAAAATTCAAAAATTATAATGAGAAGAAAAAATTGAGTAAGGTATAAATGATAGAAAACATTATTTTTTTGAAAAACATTATCCCATTAAATACTTCTCTTAAAAACATAACTTTTCTTTTGAAAAGATAAACTTTTTTCCATTAAAAATAAATCATTATATTTGATTTTGAAATCATGAAAATTCAATGAAATATATTTATAAAGAATAAAAAATTAATATGTTTTCCTTGTGACGTCATCATAAAATAAAACATACAAAAACACTTAAATATTATAGTAAATTTATGGACAACATCTAATATAATTATTTGAAGAACAAATTCATTACCCAATACATTGCAGTGTTATCTGGGCGCAACCATAATATAAGCAATAACTGCATAATCAATCATTATCTAGTTGAACAAATTCTAGATAATATCATTGGACCATATAATGAATAAACCCATTGAAATTTCATTTAAACTCATTTGAAAAACACTTTAGGATATCAAAATATCCCTTTTTTATTATAAATCATTTTTAAAATTTAAAAATAGAACAAATTATTTGGAAACTATTTTATTTATAAGTAAATATTAAATATTAGAAAGGAAAAATAAAAGCCTTAAATAGTTATAAAATATAAAAAAACCAGTCACCCCATATAAGTGTAAAAAATAATTTTATTCTTTTGTAAAAAAATGATAAAAGAGGGTCTTTGAAGGGGATTGTTAGAAGGGGGTCACTTATAAATATCTTGTCATTGATGTAATCATTAATAAAATTTATATATTATGTGTATCCGCTAAAATCCACATAAAATATGTTTTTATATAAATAATATAATTAAAATTCATTTGATGTGGAATCTTATCATGACATTATCAAAATAAGTAGAAGTTTAACCCAATGAATAGAAATTGAGTCATGAAAATCTCTTACATCGAGTCAGATTTGTGTGGTATGTCATTTATCTTCTTGAATAATAAACTTATGTTACTTATTCACATTATTTATATAATTTTTAAATTTTATTATTCCTTTTATATCACTTTAATACATTATTATAAAAATTACATATTTATTTAGGTTCACATCAAAGGTTTTGACCACATTCGGTTCATAAGTTCATAATAACTTCTATATGGTGAATTTCATCAAATTAGAATACAATAAATCATATTCATAATTACATTCATGAAATAATTATCATTTTATACATCAATTAAAATTTTAAATACATTAATTAAAAATGTATAGGATGAATTATCTACATTAAAATCATAGAGGCGGTATGTCATACATACGCATGACTGTCATTTTAATTATTCAATGATAATTCTAGAAATAAGTTAAGTGTCCTCTTGTATTTAATTAATGATAATAATATCACATATAACATCTTATTTAATTAAATTTACATATAAATAAAATTCGAATGAAAAGTTGGGGAAAAATAATTGCATAGTTTTATGGAGGTGGTAGTCCTCACGTATGTATGTATGATGTCATCTTCATTATGTGTACCGATAGGTAAGATATTAACTGATATAATAACTTTTATTAATTATAAATATTTCATTAATATCATATATAAATATTAATTCCATAATTATAACTATTCCTTATTGATGCTGATAGAAAATGGATTGCATCAGTTCATTAGGCAATAGTCCACCATACAAATGATAGATAAATTATTTTCTAATTTGATGGATATAGAGATGGATTTAGGTCATGAATGTAAAATAATAAAACATAAATGCATGTATTATAGTAAATTTATTATTTTATAATATTTTAAAAATATTATCAAGTGTTGGAGGGAGAAAAAAATAAAACAGGCAGCTAAAAACTATACACAATCTTTGAAAACCCCCATTTCATAACTCCTAAGGACCAATAATCATACTTTTTTTGTTTAAAAAATACCTACCTAAAAAATATATTTATTATATAAATTTATTTTGGTAGATATTTTATAAACCAATTTTTTCGATATGTTATGAATTGAGAAGACTATGATCTTTTTTATATGAGAGGGTATGGTCACTCTTGTAATTTATCTAATAATTAAAATAATATAAAATGATTTTAATTTTGAAATGTGTAAAAGCATAATAATTTATAAAAAAGATGATTATGGTTCAAAATCCTCTCATAAAAACAATATTAGATATTGTTTGAATATATTTCTACCCATATATTCTGATTATATCCATTATTTTACACCTATAACTCTTAGAGTGACAATATTTTTTAAATATTTGAGGGATAATATAGTTACTAGAAAATAAAAAAATTAAAATTAAATATATTATATATGAAATCTAAACCTTATCAGAATCATTTTTGAGTATTTAATAATTTTATTAATTTTATATCATTTAATAAAATATTATTTACTATCAAATATTCATAATGTCAATTTTCCTCACTACTCATTAATTTGACATTAATAATATCAAAATAACACTTTTCAATATATAAAATATTTTATTACATCCCTTAAATTTCATGGTAATATAAAAATTTCGTTTATTACCCTAAATATATCATATTACCTTCATTTCTATAATTTCGATAACATTACTTCAATATTTATATTAATATCCTAATTACTCTATCATTGTTTTGTATGAATTTGAGGTAACATTTTCTTCACTAAACATTAAAAATAATCTACCATGTTGAAGATAAATCTTTTATCAATAAAATGAATTTTTATAGTCACATAATATCTCTAGATAATCCTATATTAAAAAATATATATTTATTAATAATATAATTGTAACATTTTTTAATTTTAATTAAATAAATATAATAAATGTCATAATCACTAAAAAACATAAATAGGCCATATAATAGATCCTTTAATTATTAAAAATGAATATTACTAACAAAATAATATTGGATCATCTATAATTGTAATTGTATAGTCTTTATCATAAAATATTTTGACTTTATTACTCGATTTATCCTTTATCGTACTAAGAAAAATTACCAAGGTTACTTTTAGGACATTGAATTATATCAATGAAAATTTTCATTTTTATAATTATTTAATATTCATTATATCACATATAATAACTTAGAAAACACTATACAACTTATTAAAGGATGAATTAATTAAATAAGAGGTATTTATAGACATTAAGGATCCTCAACTAATGGAATGGCATCCAAGCCTTGGGAAAGTAATATAGACAATATGAATTTTTAAACAGACAATATAGTAGTAACGTCACAAATAAGATAATAAATAAAATTCACCCATGTTATTAATGAATATTTGATATATTTATATGATGGAATAAGTAAAATAATTTTTTAAACTGATAAATTATAAATTGGTATTTTTGTGAAACATAAAAGTATCATTAAAATTTTATATTTAATATAATGATTTAAAATATTGTTTATGTTCATAAAATATATTTTTAAATTAATATTTTTTTCTTGTGATTATAATAAAATACTAAGAGTCATTAATATTTTTTCAAATTGTTATAAAGTCGGTTAAAATTTTATAATTGCTATTCTTCAAATAGATGATGATTTTAATTAAAAATAATATTTATTATATTAAGAAATCTTTTTTCATAAAATTTATTCCTTTTTTGTACCTACAAATCAAAAAATGGGGTGGTTGAATTTTTTGATTTTTTTCTAAAAAAGTTGAATATTTGATGAATAGTGAAATATGGTAATTTACTCTATATGATAAATACATCTATTATTTAGTCATGGTAGATTTATGGATGATGTAATTACCTTAATATATAAATTTAATTCACTAGTTACTACATTTCGATAAAATACTAAACGTTATTTATATACTGGATCAAAAAATAATAAAGAATTTAATTAAATAATCAAAAATCGCCCCTCTATTATACTATAAATACCACTCCTCACCACCTCCTATTCACACACCAAATAATCTATGAGGCCTCTATAAATTATGCAATGTAATTTTCTCATGTCTCTCCCCCGCGTCTAGGATAATTTTGTCTCAATAAAATACCAAACTCAATTCCTTTAAGGAGGTTCTCAAGGAAAATAATTCAATAGGTAAAAACCTCTTTCTTTTTTCATTTAATTTCATTATTTCCAACTCCTATTCTCCCCTTATCCAGGTTACATGATAAATAAAATACATTTTATTTAATTTTATTTTATTTTTTTAATGTACCAACCTATAATAATTAACCCTCCTCTCACCTTTTTTTCTAAAAATTCAAACATTTTCTATGATGTGTTAATTTACCACATTAAAGGACAAAAAAATTTCAATTTGTATTAAAACATTAAAGGAATGTCCTAAAACCAGTTTATTGTTTAATGATATTTTAATATATTTATTACATATTAATTATTTTAATGCAACTTGTGTATAAACATAATATTAATTAATAAAACAAAACTCGTTAGTGATGATCAATGAAATGCAAAAAAACTATAAACGGTTATCATTAATGTTTTATCAAATTAATAGTCCAAAAATATTTGACAAAATTGTATATAATACCATTAATTTTTGTTAATTTCATTAATAATATATAATTTATATTCATGGAAACTATTATCATTCCATATGATATTCTGTACATGTATACATGCAAACTAATCAGGAAAACCAATAAAACAAATCCTCTTTGAATAATGAAATTGTGTCATATAAATTCTCAGAAAGGGATAAAAATAAAACTAATAAAATAATAATAGAGACATTAAATTTTAAATATCCTCTCAATTAAATTATTAATGAATCTAATTTCATTATCAATGACATTAATTAAAAGTGTAGAACACTTTCAAACATAAAGTAATGGATTCTTTCTGAACATCCGTTTTTCCTTCGGGTTTTTATTTATTTTCATTTTCTATTATTTAATAATAATTTATTTTTATATAATTAATCTTAATACTATCTATATTTTCCAAAAACATGAATCTCAATCATTACATCCATTTTTGGAAAATAAATGTTTTAATAAGGTTCGCTTCATAAAATTCTCTAATAAGTAAGACATTTTTAAAGGAACAGCCTATTTTCCTAACCAAAATCAAGTACACTCCATAATATGTTTCAAAGAATAATTATTTTTCTAATATCACTAATTTTATCATGAAAAACTATATTGGTTAATTTATGGTTTTTTGAAAAAAAAATTATTAATTATTGGGGCAAATTCTCTATAATATTTTCCTTAAACCATAATAAATGTTTTCATTTATAATGTTTTTAAAAACTCTTTTTACATATTTACACTTCAATTAAACAGAATTTATACTGATGTATCCATATTTTACTGTATTTAGGTCCATGTATTATTTTAATCCATTATTTTATGGATACTTTCATAATGCAACCATTTGTTATGCTCCATTAATATTCTATGATACCCATTCCCTTACATGGGTAACTCTTTATTTAAATTGGATTCCCCGTCTCCCAAACATATGCATCAACACATTATATTGGGTGTGCCAATATTTCACTCCAATTAAATGGGAAATGTTTAGTCTCATGAGATATCTTTAGAAATGGTCTTGGTGGTTATACATAAATCATGCTCCTCTATGTTAAATGGTCAAGCTGGTTAACATTGACTCATGCTCCTCAATATGAAATGGTCATGGCAGTTATCCTTGAATCAATATTTTGTCATGTTGTATGTTTCTTCTACATTTTTATTATTTTATGATTACATTATCCCATGTTATATAGGTTATACTTCCATATGTTTATTCTTGTAATATACCTGTTTTTGACATAATTATATTACTTGTAACGCATGTAATATGATTCATTCATTTGATTAATCTATTTTTGGGATTTTTATCTCAACCATTTGTTCATGTATTCCCTACGGTATGTTATGATGATATAATAGCTCAGTGGATTTTAGTATCTCACTATGGGGATTACATAAAAGAAGTTTTTTTTTGTTTTATATTGTTTAATTTTGTATCTCTTCTTCAAAAAATGATGTGATCCATGTTTTGTATTTCATTTAATATTATGCTCAAAAAAATCAAAAATATTTTTAAAATGAATGGGAGTTTTTAATTTCTATCAGTGCACAATCTAATTATTTTTCGAGATTAGGAATATATAACTTTATTAAGAACCCTATGGATAATTCTATGACAATAGATAACCTAGAGTAATACTTTGGGAATCTCAAGTCAGTATATACATATTATTTACAAGTTTATCATTTTTTTCAAATATTTTTTACATTCTTATTAGCTATGTATTCAACCCCACCTAATTTTACTTTCTTTTCATAGTAAACGTATCGAAATAAGAGAACACATTCCAATAATCAATGTGATATGAAATATGACTATTTACCTAATAAAATTTAAAATAAAATGGTCCTGGGAGATTATAACCTTTTGATATTACTAGATATACTAGATAATGTTATGATTAATAACATGAATCAAATGGAACATATCTTTTATCCTAAGAAAGATAAAATTATGGTTGAATTATTTATGTGGAAGTGGCCTCCCATGTTTAGTGGATCTTCTAATCCCCTCCTTATATAATAATAGATAAAATTCATTGAGAAGATATTCTCTCTCATCCAATGCTTGGAATAGTTGAATGTTTTACCAACTGTCTAAAGGTTTCATGGGGAAGATGATCATTGGTGGGAGCTGATAAAAAAGACAAAATTTAAGGATGAAATTGATCCCAACAATTGAGAGTAATTCAATAAAATATTTTTCAATAAATAATTACCTTGAACTCAGTATATCCAGATGGGAAGTGAGTTCCACATAATAAAGTATAATTAAAATGAGTATATTGGGGTTTATGAAGAAAACAACACTATATTTTCAATATAATTAGTTGGATTTGTTATGAACACTAAAGGAAAGTTGTATTAGTTCATTAGTGGAAAAAATCATATTCAAATAAAAGAGTTGGAGATGGAAACTGTTTTTAATTGTATCCTCTTGTATGAATGTGGTATGTTATGTATGTATGGTTTCATAATTCACTACAACTGAAAACCTGAAAAGATCCTCAATGATTAATATTTTATGGCCTTTTGTAAAATTCAAGATTAAGTAAATCAATGCACTCAGCCTTTGTGAAACCTCAACTAATATCACTGGTAGTAACTACTTATAATTGATTGTTATGTTGAGATTTTTTTTGTTCCCATAAGTTTTAAATGGAGATTAGATATCATGAATGATCTCATGGGACATAGATAAAAAGAGAGAAATAGAGTTTAATAAGGCAGGACTACTAGATTAATCCCATGATGGAAAGAAGACCTTGCATCCCACCTATCAAAATTGTGAGAGGAAACATATTTTTAACAATCTAAAGGGAACCAGTAAATGATTCAAATGTGGAAGAATGGGGAATTTGGATAAAAACTATTTAATGAATATAAAGAATCACACTAATATGGAATAATAAAATAAGGTTTAGATCAACACTCATCATGCAGTGTAGTTTTTCAACTAAAAGAAATAGTGGATTTATGCAAACCATTTCCCTAAAAAAATTGTTATTGGGGAAAATCAAAAACAATAACCTCCATGGTAGTAGTGAAGGGAATATGTTATCATTAATACTAAGGTGGAACCAAACAATGATGTGATGACATGTTTTATGGTTATGAATTCAAGAATAGAGAATTTAATATTTCATTATGGTTCTATGATTTCATTCATATCTTGCTTGTTCAGTAGAAATATTAAAACACCCCATCTAAATATGGAGGTTAAGATATATATGAGAACAATAAATGTGTAAATTATTGAATCCAAAGTATATAACTCCTCAATGATTAATGTATTCAGACTGAAACTCCCATTAAATATTATCTTACGTACTTTGGTGGTGTTTTATTATATATTTGGAATGGAATTTATATATGTATTCAAATCCAACATCAACAATTAGGAAAGGGAGATAACTCTTTACATCAAGATGTATACTCCAATTCTATACCAGTGGGAGGAGGATGAATCTCAATCAGAGTAATTTTATAAATTGTAGATATTATTTCCATATGATAAATCGTATCTAGCTCAAATTTGGTAGAAAAATGAGATAATAATGTTAGAAGACATTCCCATTATGATGGAATACACAGATGTGTTCCCCAATGTGTTACATGGACTTCCTCCGTACTAGGAAGTTTAGTTGTCAATTGAACATATTCATCAATCTCTACCTCTAACAAAGACAACATATTGAATGGACAACATTGAGTTGGAATTACAAAATAAGTAGTTATATGAAAACATAAATAATGGTTTAATATTTGATAGTTCTTCACCGAGGGGTTTTCCAATCGTATTCAATAAATATAATGACAAATCAATTTAAATCTATATTGATTATCATGAGCTAAAAAAATCATGATAATGAACAAGATTCTGAAGACAGAGATTGATGATATGTTCTATCAACTGCATGGTAACATGAATTTCTCTATGATGGACCTTCAGATGGTATATCACTAAATAAATGTGGGTAAAGAATATATTACAATGAAGTAATTTTGAACGAGGTATGGACATAATGAGTTTATAGTGATATCCTTTAGAATTAGTAATGCCCTTGAAATTTTCAAAGATTTAAAAAATTGAGATTTTAGATGTTACCTTGAAAATTTTTGGGTATTCTTTATTGATAATATTATGATTTAATTATTGATCAAGGAGGAACATGAGGAGAATTTTACTACTATTTTTATGATTTTTCACATGATTAAACATTATAAAATGTACTATAAATGTGATTACATAATGGATTAACTATAATTCATGAGGAATGTAATAACCAATAAAGAAATATATGTGTACCATTACAAAAAAAATAAATCGATGAGTGGCATATCACACTGTCTATAATGGAGATCCATAGATTTCATGGTCTAGATGGGTAATACTGATGATTTATAATGAACATATCATGATTGTAAAACTCAATAACCAAGATGAAATAATAGGGAGTGATGTTTGTCTAGACCAGTGATCTGAAGTCTTCTTCAATGATTTCAAAAAAATAATTATCAGTACACGAGATCTCCCACTACTGCCTAGTGGGTAACTCTTCCTGGTTTATTTCTATGCATGAATTAAGGTATTTGGTTGTGTACTGATGAAAAATTTCAAAGTGATATCCAATTACTCAAGGTAGTTAAAAATTCATGAGAAAAATATCACATACATGACTTGTGTTGGTAGTTGTGATCTTTCCATTGAAAATATAGATGTTTTGTCTCTATGTGGAGAATAATGAGATATATACAGATCATAAGAACCTAAAATATATATTCACACAGAAGAAGCATAATATTCACCAACTATGAGAATTATATCACATCAAATATTATGAATTCTCAATCCACTATCATCCTAGTAAAGAAAATAATTTGGTAGATAATCAATGAATTAAGGATCATTCAACATTACCAATGATGATAATTGAGAATGATTGAATCTTATTATACCCACAAAAGTTGGATGTTAGAATCATTATGGGAGGAAAATCATCAATCCTTTTATCGAGTGATTGGCAACCAACTCTCATGGTAAAAATAAAGGATGATCAAATAAATGATTTGGAAATTCAAAATATGGTGGAAACTATCAGAAATGGGAAATCCTTAGAGATTAGATTGGATAAGGAGGGAATTATGAGATTTGGGTCATAACTATGTGTACCATATAATTCATATATAGAGAATGGGATTCTGAATGATGCACAAATCTCAACCTTATCTACTCACCTAGGGTGCATAAATATGTACTTGGATCCCCTAGAGCACTATTGGTGGTATAATATAAACAATTATATCACTAAATATACATCAATTTTCAAGGTATGTTGAAAAGTGTAGTCTTCATGGAGAAATACTAGGTCGATGAAGCCACCATTACCCATTGAAATAGGTAAAAGGGAAAACATCATTATGGACTTTGTCACTGGACATCTAAAGAAATCAAAAAAACAATGCTAAATGAGTTTTTTATATCTTTACAAAAATAAGTGATGTTATTAAAATTATAAAGTACTTATCACTAGATTTAGATACACAGATATAAATCAGAGAAGTGGTATGATTTCATGAAGTACCACTATAGAATATATCTGATAAATTTCAAAGAATTACCATTATGTTCTGAAAAAATCACCAATATGCACTAAACACTGAGCTAAACATTAATACAACCAATCATCCTCGAATAGGTGGCCAATCTGAGTGGACTATTCAGACACTAGAAGACATTTTGAGAGTATTTTTTATGTAATTAAATGGAGGATGGGACCAAAATCTACCTAAGGTCAATTTATCTGAAAACAAAAATTTCCAATCTAGTATCCAAATAGATACATATGCATCCTTTTTTTATTATTGGACTGTTGAGATGATGTCAGTGCACGTAATCTACTCAAACCTGAAGTGGTTAATGAAATGGTGGAAAATTAGAAAACCATTCAGTATCACCACAAGGCATCACAAATCTTATAGAAGATCTATGTTTATAATCATAAATGATACATTGAGTTTATGGTTGGAGATAAGGAATTCCACTATATATATTTTTGTAATAGGATAATGATATTTGGGAGGAATGTAAATCTATGTCCAAGGTACATCATCCATGTTGAAATTCATGATCATGGTAGAGATTTGGATGATCAACTAGCACTAAAATCAAACACGTTTCAAGTACATGAGGCATTCCACATAACCATCTTGAGAATATAAATACCTGATATCCAAAATGT
This sequence comes from Viscum album, assembly GCA_963277665.1. Lineage (NCBI taxonomy): Eukaryota > Viridiplantae > Streptophyta > Magnoliopsida > Santalales > Viscaceae > Viscum > Viscum album. Next base: position 2,084,461,400 of record OY728150.1, read on the forward strand.
ACTGAATTCAAAGGTAGTATAGTTGGAAAATGACCTCTCTTACAAATAGAATCTATTGAAGATCATGCATTATAGAGACAAAGTTATATGCAACATGACCAAATAACTAGTCAATGTACTATAGTGTAAAAAAAGATTCAAGAGGAAAAATGGGAAGGCTAGGATGCAATGATATAGAATTAACCTCATCTGTTTTCTCATTAGTTTGCAAAATGATGTATTGAGGGAGAAATTCTATATGGGGTGAAGAACGTAAGAAGACATAATTATATCAATGACAATTTTCCTTCTCATAATTATTTTATAAAGTATAAATAACATAAAATAACATATAGAACATAATACAAACATTATAAATTTAGAATGAATGAAATAAAATGTATTTATTGAAATTAAGGAACCAAACCCTATGGAATAGTAACATGACCTTCAGAATAGTAATGTGACCATTGTTAATAGTAAACCAACCAATAGAATAGGAACATCACTTTTTCATGTATAATTAAAATTTATCAATCTAATAAATAAAAATATTATATATTTATATCATGTAATATGTAAATAAATGTTATGAAAATGATAAATTAATTATTGGTATTATTATGATGCCTAAAAAATTATTTTCAATTTTTAAATTTATATAATTATTTAAAAGAAAATTTATATTCATAATGTAGATTAAGAAATAAATATTTTTATTTATTATGGATTTATCATAATTTTATAAGACCATAATTAATTTTTCAAAGGGTTATAAATTATATATAAATTTTTAATTTGATATTTATAGAATAAATGAAAATTTTAATGAAAAAAATAGATTTATCATTTTTATAAATATAATTTCATAAATTGAAGTCCATTGTTTACTTATAACCTTCAAAAAATGGTTAGCATACATTTTTTAGATTTTTAGAAAATAGTTTTTTTTTGGTGAATTGTAAAATATGGTAATTTAGAATATAAGATAAATACATAAATTATTGAGTCATGGTCGATGTATAGATGATGTAATAACCTTTTATTCAAATTAAAATTAACTAGTTACAATATATAGACACATAAATTCACATTATTCATCGACTTGAGCGAAAATTATGAACAAATGAATAAAATAATAAAAAACACCCCTCTCCTCCACTATAAATAGAACCCCTCACCAACTCTTCTCCTCACACCTCACAAGCCATGAATATTGCCCAAATGTTTCCCAATAACCTTCCCAAGTATCTACCACAAGTCTAGAATTATTTTTTCTCAACAAAATACCAATCCCATTTCTCTTAAGTGGTTCAGAAGGAGAATTATTCAAGAAGTAAAAACTTATTTCTATTTCTATTAATTTCATTTCATTTTCATTTTTTTACTCTCATCACCTCTCCTTATCCAAGTAATATGATAACCATAGTATATTTTATATAATTTAATATATTTTTGTTAATTGGAAAACCCAAAATCATTTTCCTTCCCCACCTCTTATGTTTTAAAAATTAAATACTTGCTCATGATGTATTAATTTATCGTGTTCTTGGATGTTGATTTTCAATTTCCATTACCGCTTCCAAAGATGGTCGTGAAAATATTTTTATGGTTAAAAAAGATTATAATATATCTATTATAGCTTATTTAATGTACTATATCCAATATATATATATAATATTAAATAATAAAACAAAAAAAAATTTGTGATGGACGAAAAAATGAAAAAATAATCCAAATGGTTATCCTTAGAATTTTATCTAAAGAACCATCATCACATATGGAATTGAATGATATATATGACCATTTAATATTATATAATTTCATATATAACATAAAATTGCAATCCGTTGTGGCGCTAGAAATCCTTCTCTTGTACACTGAGTCAAAACTGATCCTCCTTCACTAGCCATTTGGTAGAAGAACCTTGAAGAAGCACTGCATATGACCCATCTTGCTGCAAGATCGGAACACAACTAGGTCCCCCGGGCACTGGGGATCTTTATGCCCATTTTTTTCACACTGATAGCACACCACGTGGTTTCCAGAAAGAAGATCTCGTCTACCAGAAGGAATACCTCACTTCCTCGAGTCACCTCGTGTAGACTCTCAGTGGCGCTTCCTGTTATCGGTCTGGAGAGAATCGATCCTGGATGCTGAACTACCCTAGTCCACAGCTCCAGTCTTCCTCAGGATTCTCTCCGTAATAACCGCCTAGTTTACCATCAGAGTGATAGAAGTCAACTCAAATACATTCACTAGTGACCTCATATCTTGTCTGATACCTTCCTCAAACTTCCTTGCCAAAAATATATCGCCATTCCCCAAAAGAGGAGTGAAACGCTATAACTCTGTAAAGTGGGAGGAATACTCCATAACTGTGAGAGTACCCTGCTACAAGTTCATGAACCCCCTGGCTCTGTCAGGCCTCAGCATCGCCAGGTAAAAATAGTCATAGAACGTACACTGAAACTCATCCCAAGACATAGCCTGTTGGCCCCTGTCTACGACTCCACATCCTACCATATCATCAAAAAATCCCATAGAATATAAGTCGCAAGCTTCACTCTTCTCTCCAAAGGTGTCTCCATATGCTCAAAGATGGACAGCATGACTTCTAGCCATGACTCTTTAGCATGTTGTCCTCCATCTCCTGTTTTCATTGGAGGGTGTTGCTGCTGAAAAACCCATGTCAGCTCTGCCATAGATGGGGCAGGATGATGAGCTCCCTAGAAAGGATTCATGAATCTCATGAATCCCTCTATGAACTGAGCGTCGACAGCAGTTTCTAGAATCAATACATGTTCCATGTTTGAATTGATAGGCAGAACTACTGGTAGTCCCTGATCTTCCATATCAAGAGTACAATCACTGCCTGGTTCCTAACATGAAACAGGAGGATGTCTTTGTGCCATAGCTCTGAAATGTCAAAAGAACACTTTCATTAATGATGAACATAGATGAAACTTATGATATCAAAAAAACAAGAGATAAAAACTTTAATATGTGGGAAAACAGTATTACACCATGTGTAGTACTACTACATGACGTGTTTCTTAAAATTTTACCATGGGCATGTACCTTGGCCATACATGGCTGTGTAAACCACCCGGCTACAAGGCGTATTCTTAATCTACATGGTGTGTACTAACCCTTTTTCCCCCCTGCCTGTTCACTCCTACAGGGCTGGGAACACGAACTGTCACAGCAGGAAACTACAGGGCATGCTTTTCTGGTACACAGTGTGTCCTCAAGATCTCTCCCATGTCCAAGTTGTTAGTCACACAGGCTGGTACATAGACAACTTCTACACGGTGTGTCCAAGGAGACAAGGCGTGTACTTGACATACCATACCTTGCCCGTGTTGTTAGTGACACGACCTGAAACACGGTCGACACTACACAACATGTTCTATACGGACACGGCATGTACGCAGTAGGATAACACCAACCCGTGTTGTTGGCTATACGGTTGACTACATGGTCAACAATACATAGCGTGTTCCCAAGGGACACATCATGAACATGAAGGAAAACCATGACCCGTGTTTTTCGTGACATGACCATATACCTATTTCAGACTACACGGCATGGAAAGATGGTACACGGCGTGTTCCTATAGAAACTTTACAACCTCGTGTTTTGGTCCAACATAGTCATAGACACAGTTGAAAACTACACGACGTGTATGCATAAATTAGAAGTCATATATTCTGCGTTTTTCTAGACAATAGCCTATGAACTGCACTGGAGGCTAGAAAACATAGAAAACAAGTGTTAATGTGCCAAATTCTGATCAGTGGGGGCCCATAATCCCCACGAATCAAATATTGGCATCATAAAAATGGATATAAAAATTAAAATGTATATCAACTCCCGATACAAAATATTCTGATATGCGAGGGACCATAACACCTCTAAGACCAAAGTTTGGTATCCATGAAATAGAAGCTCTAAAAAAACGATACCCTATCAACATATCAAGTATTCTATCATAGCAGCTATCACAATAGCATGCATCTTCTATCACAAATTCTATCATGACAACATGAAAATTCTAATGCAATCTAAATGGCATGGAAAAATGCATTACATGTGATTTTCTAACAAGTGCCTATATGATGCATGAGATGGAATACCATCATCTCATCGGGTTGCAACAAAATAGAACCACAATCATACAAACAGTAACAGCACAAAACAAGTGCACCACCCAATGGTGAAATCAATTAAATTGTAACATTTGGAAAAACTCAAAAATTGTAATATTCTAGGTAATCGGGATTTTTCCCAATACATGGGTTCTAGAACTCTCAGGAACAACTATTTTCCATTTACCTATTCCATCTTATCCCTATCTAATGTCTCTAAATAGTAAGTAAATAAAAAAGGAAGGAACTCCGCTTATAAAACTTTGTAACGACCTGAATCCAGAGCCCCTCAACTGGTGCCTCGTGCCCGGTTAGCCACATGACCTCAAGCTTATTTCCCTAAATACCAGAGACTACCGAATAGCAGTGAGGGCCTTGGTATGATATTGAGGAAACTATGCCCACATTTCCTAAGGTATTCAAGGTACAGGAAATAACAGTCAATAGTGGAAGCAGTAAACAACATACAAAAACTGAAACTAAATAGCAGAAGCAATGTATAATATAATAATGATGTAGCATTGTACATGTATCTATGGAAAGAAACAAACACAAAAATGTGCTGAAATACAAATGAGAACAAAGCACTAAAGTAAACAGCAACTCTAGTAGCATCGCAAGCCTAAGCTCGGTCCTATTCATTCCCGCTCCAACCAGCAATCATGTACCTGATGTAGAAGGGCCACATTCTCTATCCACACAATCAACCATATAACCTGTTTGGGCCAAAAATCATGTCCCAAACAGGGTGTGAGACTGATCCCAGTAAAAAATCACCACCAGTTCTATGCGCTACTGTCAGTGAGCAATATAGAAAATGTAAAGGAAATAAATGCATCATTGAAACAAGAGTACTCTAAAGTAAACAATCCGACCAATCTCTATTAAAAATTAATTATTAATTTAATTCACTCATTAAATTATCAATCAAGGAATCTAGCAAACAACTCTATATTCTCAATGCATATCAAGTAACACAACAGGTATCACAACAGACTACCTAACCAATAAGTAGTACAAAACCCAAGCTTGTTCTTTGACTAAGTGGACTCATCAGAACCAACCAAAAAATAATGATTGTGACTCTCTGGGTGGCTCACACTGGCAGTCCCCTCTATTCAAGTAAACATACAAAGGAAGAGACACTCTGGGAAGCTATCACCGTCAATTCCCCTATGGTCTTGCAACGATATCTAAAGACTCTCTTAGGAAGAACTTACGTCTAATTCCCCCTATAGTATCAATACGTAACTAAGGACACTCTATGGAAGAACAAGGTCCCATTCCCGTAGGTCCTGAAAAGGATTATAATTTATAACAGACTCTCTAGGGAAGCCCTTAATCCTCTATTCCCTCCTTAGTCAACCACACTAGGTTCCCACATCCATGAGTAGTGTAGTCGTTCGTAATATACTTTTAGCAGCCCAAAGTAAGCTCAAAAAAATACTTTTCTAATAGCTACATTGCATCAAAATCATATAAATAGCAAGAAATACATGCAAAAAATTATATCAAGGCTGAAAAATAATGCAACAAGGTATGCTTCACCGGAAACCTAAGCCAAATGGTGATAAATCTCCAAAACAGGGGGAACACCCACATGGTGATCCTCAAACATGTTAACAATCAATTATAAATCATCTAATAACCTCAATCATACATGAAATCTATGGCAGATAACAATACATGATCAAAACCCTAACCCAAGATACCCGATACATGGGTATCTGGCACTTTTGCACAAAAAACTGAAAGACATTCAACGTAGGGAAACAAACCACCTACTTAGATCCAAGAAGATCGATATACTTGATCATCGGCCTGTGAATTTTCCTAGAACAGAGTATATCTAAAAAAAATTCTAAAATGTTCAACCTCATATAACTCTTACAAGAGAAGGAATCAAGGAACGTGGCCAAGGATGAATCATGAACTCACCGCTGTGATTCTATTGCAACACTACTACAAAAACGGGCAATAACAGTGCTAAAATCGGGCTTTAACAGCGCTAGAAAAGCGCTGTAAAGCTCAGCGCTGATAAAGGGGGGGGGGGTCCTTTAACAGCGCTTTTTTAGCGCTGTTAAATGTCACCTTTAATAGCGCTAAAAAAGCACTGTTAAATGTCACCTTTAATGGCACTAAAAAAGCGCTGTTAAAGGATACCTTTAACAGCTCTAAAAAGTTCTATTATATGTTGCCTTTAATAGCGCTTTTTTAGCGCTGTTAAATATCTCCTTTAACAGCCCTTTTTTAGCGCTGTTAAATGTCGCCTTTAACAGCGCTAAAAAAGCGCTGTTAAATCCCTGCCTGCTGCTAATAAAAAACCTGCACTAGTACAGCCAGCCGAGCAGACCTGTACAAAAACCAATATATCAACCACAGACCTGCACAAAAACCAGTATATGAACCACAATCATGTCATCAACCGATCACAACCCAACCAAATAGTGTTCTTACCATGAGTTAGATACCATCTACCCAGAAACCAAAACTACCTCATTACATAGTATCACAAAATATTCCTACACAACTCAGAAGATAAATACTAGAACATTCCACTATGCATTGTTTCTCCTTGGATTGCCACTTGGTTTTGAAAAATCATGCAGAGCCCGTGCTCCTTGAATCATTCTTCAATACATAAAAAGGATATCCTAACTCTCCCAACCATCACCCTTAGTAATTATGTATATTAATACAAAAAAGGTAACATATCATAAATTGGGGGACTGTAATGAGACATCAAGATTAACATTCTATATATAGGATCAATGTCTGGTAGGATTGGTTATGTTGATACATGACTCTACCTGGACCTCAAAAATAGATATATGATCTCACTACAGGACTTTCAGAGAGACTCCAACTATGTCTAGGACGTCCTGCTGAAGCGATCGTACTACCGTAAGTTGGAAAAGATACCAAAACCATCCTAGGAAGGATCATGTGAGCCAACCCTAATGAAATATGTCCTTGATATAGTGTTCAAAGAGATCAATCGTTGTACATAAAATTATGTTTCATTTAAAGGGTCACATGCCTTGTCGCTTTACCCTGGGTAACTCCAATGTTCAGCTGCCTGTGTGAATATACATGTCATATCAATAAGAAATTACATGTCATGTTAAAAAACATATACGTGTTACCCTTTGATCTTGTTTCCTCTTATGCACCCTTTCCCTATGTTAGTACATGACGTCGATCTCATGTGATTCTTCCTGTGTATCTGTACAAGGGATAAACTGCGTAGTTGGCTCAATAAAGACGTGTAGTGGGATATATTCCATGTAGGAAAGCCATGTAATCCACCCCATGTTTGTGTATCTCAAAAATTCATGCTAATTCTTGGGGGAGGGTCTACACTACATGTGAGGTGGATATCTCAGTTGTTGATTTCACATAAAAATAAGTCCATTTTGAACAAAAGAGAGGCACTTTGAGTGGTGTCGACCACACCGGGCCTCGGATTGAGTCGGGGTTGACTCATACACATCAAATTTTACCCATGGATCATTGTACTTAAGTTTCAAAAGAATCCGAATGTGTTTGGTCAGTTTCACGTATGTCAGTTGTTGATTTCTCACTTAAAATTAAGTCCATTTTTAACAAAAACAGAGGCACTTTCAGTGGTGTCGGCCAAACCGGGCCTCAGATTGAGGCGGGGTTGACTTGTACATGTCACAATTGACCCATGTATCGTTGTTCTAAAGTTTCAACAGAATCCGAATGTGTTTGGTTGGTTTGTCGTATGTTAGTTGTTGATTTCACTTAAAATTAAGTCCATTTTTAACAAAAACAGAGGCACTTTGAGTGGTGTCGGCCACACCGGGCCTCAGATTGAGGCGGGGTTGACTCTTACACGTCACATTTGACTCATGGATCGTTTTCCTTAAGTTTCAATTGAAACCGGATGTGTTTGGTCGGTTTGGTGTATGTATGTAAAATATTGTCCATTTTAAACAAAATACATACACTTGGAGTGATACCAGCCACACCGCGTCTCGGATTGAAGTAGGTTTGACTCGTACACGTCACATATGACCCATGGATCATTGTACTAATGTGTTAACACAATCCTAAGGCGTTTGGTCGGTTTCCCGTATGTCAGTTGTTGATTTCACTTAAAAATAAATCCATTTTGAACAAAATAGAGGCACTTTGAGTGGTGTCGGCCACACCGGGCATCGGATTGAGTCGGGGTTGGCTCTTACACGTCAAATTTGACCAATGGATCATTGACCTTATGTTTCAACAGAATCCAAATGCGTTTGGTCGGTTTGCCGCATGTCAGTTGTTGATTTCACTTAAAAATAAGTCCATTTTGAACAAAAGAGAGGCACTGTGAGTGGTGTCGGCCACACCGGGCCTCAGATTGATGCGGTGTTGAATCATACACGTCACACATGAGTCATTGATCGTTGTGAAAAATTATCAACGCAATCAGAATCCGTTAGATCGGTTTGGAGTATGTACGTAAAATATTGTCCATTTTAAACTAAATACATACACTTGGAGTGATACCGGTCACACCGCGCCTCTGATTGAGGCGGGGTTGACTCGTACATGTCACATTTGATCCATGGATCATTTTCCTTAAGTTTTAATAGAATCCCAATGCGTTTGGTCGGTTTGTCGTATGTCAGTTGTTGATTTCACTTAAAATTAAGTCAATTTTTAACAAAACAGTGACACTGTGAGTGGTGTCGGCCACACCGGGCCTCAGATTGATGCGGTGTTGAATCGTACACGTCACACATGAGTCATTGATTGTTGTGAAAAAGTATCAACGCAATCATAATCCGTTAGATTGGTTTGATGTATGTACGTAAAAAATTTTCCATTTTAAACTAAATACATACACTTGGAGTGATACCGGTCACACCGCGCCTCTGATTGAGGCGGGGTTGAATCTTACACGTCACATTTGACCCATGGATAGTTTTCCTTAAGTTTCAATAGAATCCCAATGTGTTTGGTCGGTTTTCTGTATGTCAGTTGTTGATTTCACTTAAAATTATGTCCATTTTTAACAAAATAGTGACACTGTGAGTGGTGTCGGCCACACCGGGCCTCAGATTGATGCGGTGTTGAATCGTACACGTCACACATGAGTCATTGATCATTGTGAAAAAGTATCAATGCAATCAGAAGCCGTTAGATCAGTTTGGCGTATGTACGTAAAATATTTTCCATTTTAAACTAAATACATACACTTGGAGTGATACCGGTCACACCGCGTCTCGGATTGAGGCGGGGTTGACTCGTACACGTCACATTTGAAGGTGAGTATGCATACACGATAGTTGAACTTCTTAGAGAAGGGTTTATGGAAGAGTATAAAAGACATGAAGCAATGAAGAACATTAGAGTGTTGGAGCAAATGTGGTTGCTACAAACAATGTGGAAATCGGCTTGTGCAAAGGAAACTAAGTTACAACTTGCAGGTATTGTACTCTATTTTTTTCTGGAAGGTTTCAGTTTAAATGCATTTTGGAATGATACCTTCCAGAAAAAAATAGAGTACAATACCTGCAAGTTGTAACTTAGGTCGCTTTTCACAAGCCGATTTCCACATTGTTTGTAGCAACCACATTTGCTCCAACACTCTAATAATCTTCATTGCTTCATGTCTTTTATACTCTTCCAGAAACTCTTCTCTAAGAAGGTAAACTATCGTGTATGCATACTCACCTTCAAATGTGACGTGTACGAGTCAACCCTGCCTCAATCTGAGGCCTGTTGTGGCTGACACAACTCCAAGTGCCTCTGTTTTGTTCAAAATGGACTTATTTTTAAGTGAGAAATCAACAACTGATATACGGGAATCCGACCAAACGACTTCGGATTGTGTTGAAATTTTAGGACAACGATTCATGGGTCATATGTGATGTGTACAAGTCAACCCCGCCTCAATCTGAGACGCGGTGTGACCGGTATCACTCCAAGTGTATGTAATTTGTTTAAAAGGGACAATATTTTACGTACACACGCCAAACCGATCTAACAACTTATGATTGTGTTGATACTTTTACACAACAATCCATGACTCATATGTGAGGTGTACGAGTCAACCCCACATCAATCCGAGGCCCGATGTGGCCGACACCACTCACAGTGTCTATGTTTTGTTAAAAATGGACTTAATTTTAAGTGAAATCAAGAACTGACATACGGAAAACCGACCAAACGCATTCGGATTCTGCTGAAACTTAAGGACAACCAAGATATGCATTAGAACGCTCATGATACATAGATTAATTCGCTGCCCACCTTCGAGAGTGATCTGAATCCCAAACCATGACAGCATTATGTTTTTCCATGAAAATTCTCTTAGCGAAGTGGAATGGCAATAGCTGCACACATGAAGAGACAAGTAGAGACGCAAAATCACAAGAGTGAGTTGCCATTCCAGTTCGCCAAGAGAATTTTCAAGGAAAAACATAATGCTGTCATGGTTTGTGCTTCAGATCATTCTCGAAGGTGGCCAGTGAATTGCTCTATGTATCATGAGCGTTCTAACGCATATCTTGTTTGGAAGATCATTGTAGTAGACAATGATCTAAAAGTGGGGAATGTGTGCATATCTGATGCATATCATCTGTTAAAATGGAAAAATGACTCATTGGAGAAAGAATGTTTTATTTAATAACAATTACAATTTTGCTACGAACATTTACATACAACAATATTTCATCTTCTGATCCCCTTAACCCCTCTCAAAAATGACCACCAATTGTACATGTCCGCAAGTCAGATCTTCATTGTATTTGTGTACAATCTGTCATCAGGTATGCGGCCCACTCGTTTCTGAACACATCTATATCGTCTTGTGAGTATGAGGCTTTTCGGCAGTCATAGTAGTACTGCAAAATAAAAAAATAAAGAATTAATAAATAACTTAAACGAACTAGTAGTTGTTTTTGAAAATACCTCTTTAGGGATGCTAGTTTGCTGATGAAAAACGATCTCTTTCATAAATTTACAAACATAATAACCGCAATCATTATCGTTTGTTTGTTTTGGACACTGCAAAAAAATTGATCATTTAGAGAATAAATAACTTGTGTTGAGATGTGTTTGGATAGTGAAATTTTATTATATATACCCTGATATTTGTCCAGACGTAGTACTTTCTCGCCTCCCTATGCTTAACCCATGTCCTCATTCCTTTTTTAGATGATATTGACACACAACCCTATCATAATAGAATCCTTAGTAAAAGATAATAAAAATTATATTACTTGATGTTTATACCTAAAACGTAAGATGTAGTGTCTTACAGATTCACAAACTCCATCATGTATGGTCGGTTTGATGGATATCCTAGCTTTGAATCCAGAAAATAAATCTTCGGAGTATCCAAGTTCACCGCAATTAGCAACCAATGTTGCCTAAAAACACAAAAATGAATAAGTAATAAAAAAAGTGAAAATATAATAGATATGCTTTAATCGTAGAGTATTACCCCTTCATGTTTGGTATTAGGAAAAGTCTGTCATCTGTAATCTTGCGTTCAAATGTTTTCAGCAAGTCGTTCACTATTGCATCCCTTTTTGATGACTCTATTTTTGTTTGGTGTGTTGATGTGATATGAGGACTAACCAGTCCAAATCTTGGCTCATGGGAAAATCCCTTCAACTTTTTTTCATAAATGCGTCTGTCAACAATATAAAATGCATTTAGTCATAATTTTCACATTAGATCAGCTTTTAGAAAATCAATTCACGGAAACATACCTCATATATACATTTACAACAGTGACGCCTAACCAACCGTTTTCAAGGATTTCATTTACATTTTCAGCAGCAACGAAATCTTGACTTTCCTCTCTGTATATATTATCTTCGAAAATCACTATATGACTATTAACATATTTTAGCTTCGTATCCACATGAGTCTTCAATGCTAGTAAATGTGGAAAGAGAACAGGTGGTGTTATTGTGCTTTCAGTAGCTCCTTGGGATCGATTGGTCGATCCTTTAGATGGTTTCGAGCTGATGTTAGTCACCCCCTTTCCTTTCTCCGTCTATAACAACAATCATTGATTCAGACACACTTTTCATTAATTGTTAAGGGTTTAGCTTGAAAATAAAAGGAAATAAATACCTATTTGTCTGCATGTACTCTTACAAGTTGTGCCGGCCATGCAATGAATGTCCCAATAGCTTTTTCGACCGTATTAATATCATTGTCATCAAGTGGAATAGGTAGCATTGCATTTGGCTCATGAGCTACAATAATCGTCACTTTCAGATGATCTTTTGAAAGTGGTCTATTATGCAGTGTGGCATCTGGGATATTGAACACTGTAGCCCTCGCTACAAGGTGATAGGTGGGTGTTGACAGATATAAATCACAGTCATTATCACCCTGTAGAAGATCTGTACAGATAAATTATCAGTGTTTGTCTGATTCATATTTCATGGGAACCGTTATTAGAATATTGATTACCACGACTAAGACATTTTTTTAGGTGAATGGCTCGCCTCAAAGCTAGTGGGGGGTGGGGCAGGATGTTCATGCGGTGGTTGTTCCTGAGTTGTGTCCTCCCTTTGCTTCCCACCCATAAAAGTTGCTAGCAACTCTCCCTGCCATTGCAATTGTTCTTCAAGGGTTGATATTTTTTTGCTCATTTGTTCCAATTTTTTCTCTGTATCATCAATTTTTTTCTTCTTCTCAAAATATACTCGGGGTGTCACCCCAAACCCTGCACCTCTGACACGACCATATTTTTCTGGCTGCTTCAAAGCCGTCGATAATAGGTCTGTATCAGCTACAGGAGTAGCTGATTCCTATGACTGTCAGATATAGGAAAAAAACTAATTATTTTTATGTAATAGCCATTTTAAACAAATCTTTTTATCATCGTGTCATACTTACACATATTTCCCACACTTTTTGTGTGTTCTCATCTATTAACATCCCTTCTTTGTTCACATGTGCCTCATTCCATAGCACATGACGTGGGATATAAGTGCATTTGGTTTTAGATTCATCAATCAACATATAAACATAGAAAGATAATTATGATGTTGTTTATTGGCACCTAACAATATTACTGTAAATTTACAATACGTACCATTTTCTTTTCTAATGAAGCGTACCCCATCCTTGCTTTACGATAGGGGTATGTTGGATTTGACGCGCGTTCCTTATTTTCAGTATAGAGTTTCTGTTTCACAAATGAAATATTGACAATCAAAGTGATGAATACAGGTATCCTCAAACAACGTATTATCACTCACAATGTACCTAAAACTTATCATCCCCACGACGGCCAATAAATGCATCCCATGCTTCTTGGGATATCAGGTGCGCATAGACAATGGGTGGGTGCGGGTTTATTTTACCTTTAGAATCTTTCAGGTGATATCTTGTTAAAATAGTACGAAAACCTCGATGAATCTTTCATGCAAGCCTTAGTACATAATCCTTGTGTGAGTCATCTACTATAAATGTACTCTGTAAGTGATTGAGAAGAGTAAGACACTGTTTCATCAATTTATTTTCTAGTTAATTAAAGAAATAAATTCATAATGTTACCGTAATTTCTTCCCAGATCACAGTCTTCAACCCGGACACAACATGGTGCCATGAATCTATGTCAATCGGCACGCGTTGCCGAGTGACAACTCCAATGTAACTGCTAAACATAGCCTTGTTGGGATTCACATGTTGGCCTCGTGCATTCCATCCGACTTCAAATTTGATGCCTTTGCTTTTTGCCTTAAGAATTTTGGCTAACACTGTCAAACTACGACGCACCTGTGATTTCTGCGACGTCGGTCCTTCATTTCCGACCATTTCATCGATATCAACATCATCTATATGTTCATATACTATGATATCAACGGCATGTGCTGATGGTTATTGGACCTCAACACTAAGAGAAGGAGCCACAACAGTAAGAGCAGCACCAGGAGCAGTAGGAGCACCAGGAGCCGCAGCAGTAAGAGCAGCAGCAGGAGCAGTAGGAGCACCAGGAGCCACAGCAGGAGGAGGAGTAGGAGCCACAGTAGTAGGAGCAGCAGGAGCCGCATCAGGAGCAACAGTAGTAGCAGCATGAGCTGCAGGAGCAGCAGGAGCAGCAGCTGCCGCAGCAGCTGCTGCTTGAGAGACTTGTTCAGTCTCAAGGTTAGGAGCACCAGAATGTGCAGAAGTCATTATCTGCAAAAGTGGTTGAACAGTTCATTCAAATTACATAAATTCTGTAATGATAAGATAATAACATGAGATAACAAGATCTATATTACAAACAAAATATAACCTGTTTACTGAACTCTCTTTCTTTTTTCCAAAGGTTGAAGAGATTTGACACCTCTATCGACAATCCAAATCCCTTCATTGTGGTCTCCTCTAACATACAAAACATCAAATGCATTGGGACCGCTCCGAATTGATTGTGACGTACCACTAAAAGGATCGTCCTCAACTGAATTTTCATCGGAACCCTCAATAGTTTTGGACGATAATAGAACAATCGACCACTTTCGGTTTGCGGGATCTGGAACATAAAAAACATGTACCGCTTGTGATGCCATTATAAACTGTTCGTCTTTGTACCCTTCTTTACTAAAATCAACTTTCACAAATCCCCATTCATCTACTTTAACACCACTATTGTTATCAATCCATTTGCACTGAAAAATCGGCAATTGAAATGTCGTATAATCCAACTCCCATATTAGTTTGATAATGCCAAAGTATGACATATTTGCATAAATTGGATTTCTATCCTTACTACCAGAAACATGCATCGCTTCAGCCACTAGTGTAACTCCACTATTTTGCATGGTACTCTCTTCATCATTTTCATCCGTATAGAATGTATAACCATTAATTACATGCCCACTGTAAGATAACACATACACACATGGTCCAGCGGCTAGCCATCGAAGTCGTTCTGAAATTGAATTCGGATTTTCATCCAACTGCTTAAAAATATGGTCCTGAAACAATCCTATAAACTGGTGATTATGTGTATCTGCTAACCATTTTTCATCCCTCGATGGATTCAACTGCCTATGAATTTCATTGTGAGTTTCAATATATGGAGCAACCTCCCAACTGTTATGAAAAACATAAAGATGAGCCTGCTCCCGATCTGTAATACTGATTGTTACAACTTCTCTTCCAGAAATTCCCCCACCCTCAATGCGTCCAGTGTGATGAGATTTCGGGAGACCAATGCTTTCCACATCAGATAGGTATTCAATACAAAATTCAATGGATTCCTCAACAATATATAGCTCCACTATACAACCCTCTGGACGACTTCGATTTTTGACATATCCTTTCAAAATCTTCATATACCGTTCAACAGGATACATCCATCTATAGTGCACAGGACCACAAAGTCGAATCTCTCTCACCAAGTGAATCATCAAATGAACCATCATATCAAAGAATGTTGGCGGGAAGAACATTTCTAATTCACATAATATGATGACAATTTCTTTTTCCATAGCTGGCAATTTCCCCGGGTCTAAAACTTTTCTACATATAGATTTGAAAAAGAAACAATGTTTGGTTAACGTATGACGAACATTCTTGGGTAAAATTCAACGTAAAGCTATAGGAATTAGATCTTGGATCAAAACATGGCAATCATGTAATTTCAAACCTTTTAACATCAAATAACTCATTGAAACAATGTTCTTGATATTTGATGAGTACCCCTATGGAACCTTTACATCATTAAAGAAGTTGAAAAACTGATATCTCTCTGCCCTAGAAAGAGTATAAGCAGCAGGAGGAAGAAATATTCGATTTTCACCTTTCACGGGAGACAACTCTTCTCGTATTCCCATGTCAACCATGTCCAACATTGCCTTAATTCCATCTTTTGTTTTGCCAGGGGAATTTAGCAACGTTCCAATAACACTATCACATACATTTTTTTCCACATGCATCACATCAAGAAAATGTCTGTCATACAAACAATTCTAGTATGGTAATTCAAAAAAAACTGATCTCTTTTTCCAACCGATTTTCGTAAGGTTTTTTGGAAATGGTTTACCAAAAACAGTGTTCATATCTTTTACTTTCTCAAACAGCTGATCACCTGTTAGTGGAGACGGTGTTGTGCGTTTTTCTGAACTTCCATTGAATGATGTCGTCCAAAATCGGTACTTATGCCGACGAGGTAGAAATCTACGATGTCCTAGAAACACAGATTTCGATGAATGTTTCAACCTAATTGATTCTGTATCTTCTTCGCACATGGGACACCCTTGAGTTCATTTAATGCTATAGCCTGACAAATTTCCATGTGCAGGGAAATCATTTATTATCCCATACAACATCGCTCTCAACGTGAAGTATTAACTTTTATAAGCATCATAAAACATTACACCTGAGTCCCACAATAACTTCAAATCCTCGATCAAAGGAGTTAGATAAACATCAATATCGTTACCTGGTTGTTTTGGTCCTGATATAAGCATAGATAACATGATGAATTTTCGCATCATGCATAACCAGGGTGGCAAGTTATAATTTAGCAACATAACAGGCCATGTACTATGAGTGCTGGTTTGAAAACCAAAAGGATTCACTCCATCTGTAGATAACGCAAGACGAAGGTTTCTCGGCTCTTTTCCAAATTCAGGATACTCATGATCAATTTTCTTCTATTGAGGAGAGTCGGCCGGATGACGTAATAACCCATCTTTATTTCTTTTATCTGCATGCCACGACAATTGTCTTGCAGTTTCTTCACTTCCATATAAACGCCTAAACCTTGGAATGATTGGAAAGTACCATAAAACTTTCGTAGGCTTGGATTTATCTTTCTTGTATCGAGAAGCACCACACGTTGGGCATTCTGTAAGTGATTTGTTCTCCTTTCGAAACAATATACAGTATTTCGGGCAGGCATGTATTCTTTCAGAAATCATTCCCATCGAGCATAGCATTCGTCTAGCTTCATATGTCCGGCTTGGGAGCTCATTATCTTCCGGGAGCATGTCATTCAAGAGAGCAAGTAGTTCCGTAAAACTGACATCACTCCATCCATTGCCTGCTTTCAATTTATACAACTTCAGTACAGCTGACAATGTTGTATACATAGTGCAAGAAGCATACAATGGCGTCTTTGCACAAATCTTTAACTTCTCAAACAATTTTGGCAATCACGGGGTTCATCTTGAATTGTCTTTGTCATTTCCTCAATACGATCTTCATCATCATTGACATCTGTAATCACATCCTCCATACGGTCTTCTTCATTATCTATATTTGTATTCATATCTGACGATCCATAAAACGCAGTTTTATCCCAGCCAGTAGCTACATTCGCTTTTTCTCCGTGTTTATTCCAACATTTATAACTCCGATCTATTCCGTGACATATCAAATCTTCTTCCAACTCCTCTGGAGTAAGTAGTCTAGAATAACAACAACATAAACACGGACAAAGGATTTGAGAAGGATCCTTTGTGTGATCCTTTGCAAACTTGATGAACTATTTCACTCTGTTCTCGTACTCTATTGTTAAACGATTAGAATACATCCAATCTTTATTCATCTTCATCCTATTTGAATCTCAAATATTAGTATTTAAGGTTCAAGTACACAAAAGAAGACTTCCAACTATAGTATAAGGGAACCACTTCCTTGGATGGAGATCAAGTAGTCTAACCTATAATCAAGATTCATAAAAAAGAATATTAGATTCACTAAAAATATGATTATCTATCACTCTATATGGAGGATATAACAGGAGATAGAGGATTTCCAATCGATGAGAGATACCTTTATCAGAGAGAAACCAAACGCATCCACTAGAGCTTCTATCTGATTTGTATAGTCACTCAGGATACAAAAACTATATTTAGAATGCATGTGAGATAAAGAACGAATAATTAAAATAAATAATCCATTATACAATTTAAAATTCATTATCATCTCTATTATGATTTGTATAGGCACTCAGGATTCATTCTAGTAGTGGTACAGGTTCCCCCATTAATCATGAGTGATAGAGGGAATAGTAGTTTTTTTATTACCTTTCTTGTTTTATACAATTTATGAAGAAATGACAAGGGTTGGAAGTGCAGAGTGTGTTTTACTTGAAAATAGAGGTTCACTTGCAACACCCTCTGATGTTTTCTGGAGAGGGTGGACCCAAGGTAGATAAGTTCCAAATTTAGTTCATCTAGAATATTCTAGATAACTTTTCTACTCCTTAGTAGAATAGGGTAGAGTTGGTAGCGTATATGTTATGGGGGCCAACAATGATCTACTATGATATTTAGTCTTGGGATGAGCATATGGAGGGAATGACTTGGAATAAAATCTAGGATATGTTCATGGAGCACTTTTAACCTACGACATTGAGGAAATGAAAATATGAATATTTAATATGTTTGACATAATTATGTTTGATAATGATAGATTATGTTAGATTCTTCACATACCAGTAATTTTTTTATCTAATGTTGACAGGAGATAAGGTATCTATAAAAAAAAATTAGGATGGACTCAGATGTGAGATTAAGTCCCAGGTAAATATATTTTTTATGTGGTTTGTTGAGGTGGTGGATCAGGTTCTCATTTCTAAGGGGAACCTAAATGAGACTTGTAGTGGTGGTAGGGCGGTTTCAATTGAATGATCTAGTGGTACATATTATGATAGTAGTATTCACCATTATGATATCTTCTACTAGGGTGGTGGTGGATAGAGTATCTATGTGAGAGGATTTTTCTCTTAGAGAGGTTTTTAGTCATCTTCAATCAATTAGGTAGGTCTGGTCACATGTTAGGCCTATTACATTGACCACTAGTGAAGTGTCAATCATGTATCATGATGGTTCATATATATAGGTTCTAAATGAACACTTGTAATATGGGTAGTGATGGATGATCTATATTGGTACAGGGCACCGAATAGGGGAACCTAAAGGAGACTTGTAATAGGGGATCCTCTCATTTTTTTATATCTTATCTCTTGGTAAATGGTTTCTGTTTTGTGTTAGAGTACTTTTGTGGGATCATGTTGGTCAACACACCATTGGGGGTGTGATTAGAAGGCATCTATCTTCGTAAGGGATGTTCCCTCATGGTTTGTGAGTATTGTTTCATTTTGGATTTATACATGCTTGATATGATATGTATTGAATAGATAGTGATGATGTAATTTTTGGTATTTAATCAATATCAAATTGATTGTTACCGTAGATGAGTGACCGTCATGCCTCATAAGGGTAGAGCCCGTGTCTTTTATGAGGAATGGGATATCTTGGTAGACCATGTAGAACCAGTTCTTCCACAACTAGTTGAGAACATAGACCAGTTTACGAATATTTTTCTTGATGATAATGGATTGAAACAAGAAATATTTCCCCCAGTAGTAGACTGGTTCTAGGATGTGTTTCATGAGAATTGATCAGGGCTACCACCTAAAAGAGACTTTGAGTTCATGATTGAGCTGATGCGTGGAGTTGAGCCATTTTATATAACGCCTTTCAGAATGAAACAAGAATAGATTCAGGAACATAAAACTCAATGAGAGGAGTTAGATTATGAAGGGTGCATCTGCTCGAGTATGTCACCTTGGGGATCTCATGTTTTATTTTCCAAGAAGGATGACAGAACATTACATATGTGTTTCTATTAATAGAATATGAATCAGATGAAAATTAAGAACAAATATCCACTTCTTTGTATTTTTGATCTATTTGACCAGCTGAGGGGTTCCATATTGTTCTCTAAGATTGATCTAAGGTTTGCTTATCATTATTTGAGGTTGATAAATTCTTATATACTATAAACTAATTTTGAAATCATGTATATTTTTTATGAATTCTTCATAATAAAATTTGTGTTGACGAATTCCCCACGGCATTTATTCTCATGATGAGTTGAATATTTCACTTGTACCTAGACCAGATTGTAGTTGTTTTATGGAAGACATATTGGTGTAATACCAAATTAATGATGATCATTCCCAACATATGGACATCATCATGAGTACACTTAGAGAGAATCAGCTATACACAATCTATCTATATGAAAACGTACACATCTTCTTCATAGATTGTTACCTTAAGGCGGCGGCCGAGGGCGTTGCGGGTTGCGGAAGGCGGCCGCGGAGGGCGACCGAGGGCGGCCGAGTGAGGCGGAGGGCGGCGGAGGCGGCAGAGAGCGGCCGAGGGCGGCGGAGGGCGGCCGAGGGCGGCCGAGGGCGGCCGAGGGCGGTAGAGAACGGCGGCCGAGGGCGTTGCGGGCAGCCGAGGGCGGCAGGCGGTGGAGGTCAGCCGAGGGTGTTGCGGGCGGCGGAGGACGGCGAGTGTACCGAGGGCGGCAAGCTCCGGCGAAGCGAACACAGCAGCGGTATTCGGGAGAAGAGTAGCAGGGTTACAGTTCCGCGAGGGCATTAGCTGCGATAAAACGAGGGCACTGTGCGACCGACTTTATAAAAAAGTCGACTAAGGTTTTATCAGTGCTAAAAAAGCGCTGATAAAGGCTACCTTTATCAGCGCTAAAATTATAGCGCTGATAAAATCTAGCTTTATCAGTGCTTTTCTAGAGCTGATAATATTATGATTTATCAGCGCTAGAAAAGCGCTGATAAAGATTCCCCGTATCAGCGCTAAAATTTTAGCGCTGATACGGGGTCTCTTTATCAGTGCTTTTGTAGCGCTGATAAAGATAATTTTTATCAGCGCTTTTTGAGCGCTGATAAAGGATACCCTATATCAGCGCTGAAATTTGAGCGCTGATAGAGGTGTTCTGTATCAGCTCTTTTTTAGCGCTTATATAGGCGAACCTTTATCAGCTCTTTTTGAGCGCTGATAAAGACCAACTATATCAGCGCTAAAATTTTAGGGCTGATACAGATCATATTTATCAGTGCTTTTCTAGCGCTGATAAATATTACTATTATCAGCGCTAAGAAAGTGCTGATAAACATTAGCTTTTTCAGCACTATAATTTTAGCGCTGATATAGGGTATCCTTTATCAGCGGTTTTGCTTAGCGCTGTTATAAGGGTGCGCTTCCCTTGCCCGTTTTTGTAGTAGTGCAACCGACGATGATCGATTCAGACAACAGGTGTCAGATCGGTGTCTTAGAGGAGATTCGACCTCCTACAATGATCTAGACGTAATTAGGCAGAGAAAAGGATGAAAATAGGTTTAAGACGCGACCCTAG